>OZ005744.1:181564242-181869502 GCA_963930735.1 Dioctria linearis
CTCAAATGGAGTTTTTATTTTTTGCCGATGCCAATCTTTCCAAAGATTGCAATTGGTGAAAGAAGAACCATTTATGCTTGCCGAAATCAAAATTCAACAAAAGAAAAATCGTTCCATCTACGGAGGACCTGGCGCAAACATTGTCGTACTCAGGTTTCCTCAAATTTAACGAAAATACAGGAGCTATTTTTAGGGGAATGATGATTTAGACAAATGAGGTAAGTCGTTCTGTAACAATATATTAAAAACGTGTTTAAGACGTGATTCATTAAAAAAGCCGTGTGTTTTGAAATAAAATAAAAAGTTTTTTTCTTAAAAGATAGTTTTCACCAAATAAAAATCTAAATTATTTGCAAAGGTGGTACACTTTTGGATCCATATAAAAGTAACCCTTTACTCAATGAAAGGATTCTTACTAAAACGGTAATAATTCTAACTAACTTATCCTATCATTTAGAAACAGTTGAAAATAGTTTTCTAACGGTGAACATTATATTATTTAAAAAAAACTTTTTTACAAAGATCAATAAGCTAGAAACTGTTACAAATTGGATTGCAAGAGCTGTACAAACTGATCTTGGTCCATCTCAGCCTCCTTCTGAAGCGTCAATGTCAGTAACTACAGATTCTACTAATTAAAAGATTGCTGCACAGTTAGTACCAAATCTATAGTGGGTGCGAAAAATTGCAGGAAGATTGTTGACTTAACAACAAAAAGTCAATAGCAAGAATATGTTGAACAGAACTGATTTCGCCCTTGTGAACCGAAGTAAAATTTCTACCATTTAGTATAGTTCCCAAACTGCAGTAAAATTAGATGGTTTAATGATTTTTTGAAGATTAATTTCGACAAAATGTTGTTTGTGACTAAAATCTTCATTCGGGCCCCTCCCACCCTGAACAATTCCTGGCTACGCCGCTCCAAGGTAATAACCTTAGCCAGGCAGAGTTGCTAGAAATGTGATATCAGCAGTATGAAATTTTTCTCTGTTTATCAAATAAAGTTTGGCTACTGGAAAATAAACCATTGAAAAAGGCGAGAAATTAAACACTGACACTATGCAATGACAATGACTTTTATAAGTCACTTTGTATGAAAATTTGTTGCCAGCTAAACGTTAAACTAACTTGTAATAGTTTTTATTGGTTGAAAAATTAGTCATTGGTTGGTCTACCAGCGGAGAGGCTAGGGGGTCCTATGTATTGCAGGGCTCTCCCGGGCCCATGCATAAAGATGGCATGGAAATGGGGAGGGGAGGCAAAATACGTCTATGGTATGATTCTGTATCTCGTAGGTATACATGGGAATTAAAAGGATTACTTTCCTTAAGATATATATGTATATCTATCGAGATAGATCTAAGTACGTCATATTTTCAGGTGATGTTTTTTTTTCCCACTTAAAAGCTTCAATGACCAAGATTCAATTTGAATTTTCAATAAATCTAAGTTAATTTCCCTGGTTTGATCAATTTATTAAGTAAATGATTCAATTTCTATGTCAGCATTTATTCCCCTTCACCCCACCTAAATATTCCAAAATAACTCCACCAGCAATCTCCGTATATGCAAAAGTGTTGTATAAATTTTATTCCAATAACTTCAGCAAACAATGGATAATTTATTGAAAATTTTCATAGAAATCCTTCGATATAAATAATTCCTTGCAAAGCCGACGAACACCATCGTAAAATAAGTAAATGAAATTCAAAACGGATGGATGTTTTGCTGTTTTCAAAGAAAACCCCTAAAGCAATTGACCCTCCTCTTCAATTTATTTATCAATTTTGTCAACATTGCTGTCCAGCCTCCAAATTTTCTCTTCCTTCATCTTTCTCTGTCTCTTTACCTCTCACACTCTCTCTCTCTCTCTCTCCCACTCTATCTCTCTCTACCTCTGGATAATTTGTGCTGACATAAACAGAATAGAGAAGAAGAAGAAGAAGAAAAAAATAGAAAATAATTCCTCAAGAACCAGCTGGTCATGGTCTCAACTCCCCAGTTGCCCATATTTGAGGGAAAGTTTTTTTTTTGTGTGTTTGTTTGTTTTTGTTTTTGTTGCCCGATTGTTTACTGAGTAGTTACCACCTTCATTTCATCCCTTTTTTGTTTGCTTGTTTGTAGTCCTTACGCCAAGAGACTAATTCACTTGAGATAACATGACGAGGCGAAATGATAATCAAGTGCTTCCCTGGCTCCGTCAAGTGACGAGAAAATTCTGCCTTCATTGTCCTTTAGACAATTCCGACCGAAATGTTTTAACGACAGCACTTCGGCTCTCATGTCCTCAATTTTTTTTCTCTCTACTCCCCCGCTCTCCCCTATTTTTTATTGTTGTTGGTGTTTTTTTTTGTTCCTTTACCCTGAATAGTATACTAGAGCTAAGTCTCCTTGGATAGTATATGTGTATATGTGGGTAGAATATGTGGTGAGGATCCTATCTCCAGGAGCATAAGAGGACTTGAAATGTTAATTAAACTGAAGCAAATAAAGCTCATCCGCTTATGGGGAATTTTATTTAGGAATTATGTCTGATATCGACGAGTAATGAAGCCGTTTGCTGCATGAATGCTGCGTAATTGCTGGGAATAAAACTGCTAAAGGTGGAAAATTGCGCTAATACAGCGTCGATTGCATTTTTTCTTCCTTTTTTTTTGTATTATGGAAAGCGGAAATAATGAATGTGAATATACCTAACATAGCGAGAGGTGGAAATAGTTTTCTAATGAGGATGTCTCCTTTTTTTTATTTGTAACAATAATGGAGGATCTGCAGATGAGAGCAGGAAACAGGACGATGAGAGTACTTCAACAGCAGTTTAGCAGTTTAGGCAGGGGGATATTAATTCTACGTTCGCGTGTACTTAAGAGAAAATTAAAATTTTTATGAGCTTTTCAAATGTTGGAAGGAATTGGACAGGGTGGGGGGGAGGTGTATGGGGAGAAAATAAAAAGAAATATATTGGTATATGATAGAACTCTTGTCCTGGCATCATATATAAGTATTATGTATTATTATGTAATACTAAGCTGATCGGAGTTTCAGTTATAAAAAACACGTTTTTAAATAATAACAATGTGAGAAAAGAACTAAATATTTTTGAAAAACATAATATTATTATTATTAATTACGGGGGATGCAGACAGGGTTTCTGCCTCTCATCTTGTCACTGCGACCTATAAGATCTATTGTGACATTATCCCTGGATGCCCTAGGAAATGCCTTTCCTAGATGTCTTAGCCTTATGCGGCCCAGAGCTTAGCTGTCACGTAGGACATGTTCAGCGGATTCGTTGTCTTCTATACAGAATCGACAGGTCTCATCATTGACCTTACCCATCTTCAGTGCCCAGTAAGTAGGCCCGTTATGAGCCTTAGTTCTTTCCTGCTGAGTCTGAGGAATTCTTTTGTCCTCTGTTGCGAGTACTTTATAAATTTCTTCGCTTGTCTCAGCCCCGGGGTATTTTTCCAGTATTCATTCTTAGTTCTGTCCTCCCAACGCCTGATCTGAGCTGAGAGGTAACTTTTTGGGTGTCCAAGGACAGGCTCAGGGCCAATAAATGGAGATTTGGCTCCTTCCTTTGCAAGGCGGTCCGCAATCTCGTTTCCTTCATGTCCTGGTAACGAGATCAGTGTCACCCTATTTGTCTCGGCCAGTTGCTGCAAGACAGTAGGACAGTCCCAAACCAGATTTGACTCAAACGTAAACGAGTTTAACGCTTTAAGTGCTGCTTGGCTGTCTGATATTATGTATATTTTTGCTCCACGCATATTCTTATGGATTATCTCGCGAGCGCAGAGTTCCATTGCGTGTATTTCTGCTTGAAAAATGGTTGGTGAGGCCCCCAGTGCCTTTGCGAGATGGCACCTTGGCCAATATATGCCCACCTGCTTTACCTTCCATTTTGGATCCATCCGTGTACCATTTAAGAGATCCTTTTTCAAAGCGTAGTGATTGTCAGTGGATTAGATTGTTTATACACAGAGAATTTGCCAGCACATTAATCCATCCATTAATCCAGGATCTTATAGAGGAAGCGTAATAAAATAATCGGAATAAAGTCGGTTGGGGATGGAGGTGGGAGGCATTTAGCAATAGGTAAAATGTTGGCTATTTTGAGGATTCTATTGGTTGCTGCCAGGAATATTATCTTTGGGTTAACGTTTTTGCTCGTGGTGAAAATTTTCGTATGATGTTATAAAACTTTAAAATGCTTATAGAGCTCATTCCTATTATTGTTGCTGTTCCTTTATTGAGGCCATTCCTTTTAACTCGTACACGAATTTGTATGTCTATATATTTCCTTTTTACTATTTGCCACACTCTCGTAGACCCACTTTTCGTCGTCACAGCTGAAATTTGGCACACAGGTTCATGTGGCGTGGCAATTGAATCCATCAGAACCGGAAATTTCCATGGAAAACCCGGAAAATCGGGAAAAATCATTTGAAAATTTGATACAAATATGATTAGTGATAAATCCGTTTCAGGAAAAATGCAGAGTTTTCCGATTTTTCCGAAAAATTTCCCGGAATTTTCCGACTTTTCCGGAAAATTTTCCTGTAAAAAAGTTTTCTAAATTATGCAGGATCAAGTTCCTTATCAACTGGCATCACTACTTTCTCTCTGACAATGGTGAAAACTTGCAGAAAAAATCGAGGAAAACTCACGTAAAACGCTTTTCCGGAGATTTTCAGACCAAGGAAGCCTTTGAGCGTTTTGCAACCTCAGACAAAGTTGTAGAGCGAAATGAGTTGCATAAAGTTGCTTTTGTGGAAAACACCGTGGAAAACCCGGAAAAGCGGGAAAATCAACGGACAACTTTTCATCGATATGATTAGTGATAAATCTGTTTCAGGAAGAATGCAGAATTTTACAATTTTTCTGGATAATTTTCCGAAAATTTCTGGAATTTTCCGACTTTTCCCGAAAATTTTCCGACAAAAAAGTTTTACAAGTTATGCGGAATCATTTTTTTCCGTCCTACTGGCATCAATAATTTCTCTTCAACAATCATGAAAACTTGCATGAAAAATCGAGGAAAATTCATGTAAATTTTTAAAAAAATTTCATAGTAATAGGAAAAGTCTGTAGAAAACATGGAAATTCGGAAAAATTCATGTAATATGGGATCAAGTTGGAATACAGCTAAAAAGCGCTGTTTAAAAGCTAATTTGAATTTCAGAAAACCATTGCAGTACTTCAACGATTTGATACTCGAAAAATTTTTGTTTTCGGATCGGCACCAAACATGACTTAAAAATTATTTGAAAATATCTCCATGCAGCACGTAGTAACAATTTAGTTAACGTGAAAAAGGCAGAAAATAAAATAAGTAAAAAACGAATTTTCAAACAACACTGAGGCCTAGCCGCATGAAAAAGTAGAAATTAAATTTTTCATCACACACAGAGGTGGACTCAGATTTTATTCGCTGACAATCACCGATATATTTCAGTATGGTCAATCAGAGGTAATAAGTGATTTGATTCATGAAGAGAAAGAATATTCAAGAGAAATGTCCCAATCAAAAACTCTGAGTCCACCTCTGTGTGAGAAGAAAAGTTTATTTTCTACTTTTTCATGCGGCTTGGCCTCAGTTTTGTTTGAAAACTCCTTTTTTTAATTATTTTATATAGAAAATCCAATCGGAGTTCTTTTGAATCTTGTCATTTACATATTTATATACCAGTCCTCATTCTGATTAGTGTCAACCGACTTTGTAAAAGTGTAATCGCGCTCAATTAAAATGTTTCATGTTTTATTCCAACAAGCTTCTTCCTAATCCTACTTTAACCACGGATTATTAGTGGAAAGTCTATAACACCACAATCTTCAGGGTGTAGGCTTTTCATGCCATAAAAACGTACCTAGTCTGAAATTTACGGGATTAGAATGCCTGGAAAACTACCAACCACTTAAGTATAAGAATATCACGAAAATACATGTGACTATCCACGCCTACTTTAGTGGCTTTAAATGATCCTAAAATAACATTAATCATGCCGGTGGGCACGGTGAAAGCTGAAAGTGTTGGATTGGCTGTGTATTTAGAAAGAGCTACCTATAGAAACCTCCTTCGCCTCCGGTTATTAGAATTCTTGTTAAAAATAATGTTCGCCATTTTAATTATTATCAGCCTTCCATAGATTCACTGAGTTAGAATTTAGTTGGTCCCATAAAGCTGAACGGCTTATTAAAATGACAATATGTTGAACCTCTATGGTGTCCAATTCATTTGTCTTATTAATCATTTTAATCAAATTAAGTAAAGAATCCAAATCCAAATCCAGAAATGTAATAAGACGCTCAATCCGTATAGGACAAGCACATTAGCCTTATCCCAAGACATATGTGTAGGCATTCATTCTATAATTTATTCAATTCAACAATTTCAATGATTCACCTATTCAAAAAGTGTCACGTCTAGCAGAAAATAGAGCGAAACAAATTCTATATAAAATTTTCCCAGCGAATAAATTCAATTCCATTTACAAACTGTCACAGTTCAATTGGATTCTGGTCAATTCTTAAGTAATTTCCCGTCCACTATAAAAATAGGTCCACAGTTGACTTGTTTTTCTCTTGCTTTTTTCTTCTTCAAATTTAATGGTGGTTGTCCACATTCGAGTCGAGAGGGGGTGGTGACTGTGCACAAAATCGTAAGATTTTTCCATGACCATATATTACAGTTAGAAGCTATAGCCCCAATCTCTATGTTGACTCCCCAACCATCAAGTTTAAATTGTTGTTGTTATTGTTTTTGTTGTAGTGGTTTATGTCATACGGATATTGTATGTCCGCATATTTTTGGATAACTTTGCTGCCCAACGGTCAACAGCAACAGCCTCGTTGAATTATTCAGTATATCCCGTCTAGACAAATCCCAAACTCTACTAGGCCCAGGCTATAGAAAATTTATTTCTCATTCGGAAATCTCTCTTTTACGAATCTGGGCAGAACATATCGAATTCATTTTGCGGTTGATTTGAAACATTGTTGAGTGTTGCTACTAGCTGCTACTGCCACATTATATATGTAGACTTGTTGCTGCTTGTCTTCTTTTCAGATTGTGAACTTCATTGGAAAACTTTTAAATTTGGCAATTCTTGTCCTGTCCATGAGGTCACTGGTAAATATAGAGAAATAAAAGGAGTCGTCTCAATGTATATATTAAATGACAAAAATAATCTTCTCTAACATTTGAGATTATTTTTTTTATGCTTGAAATTAGTATGCAGAACAAGTTCCTAATTGGTAAAAGCAATCCACATGACAAGGAAAATTTATTCAGACTTGAATAGGGGGGAAACATGACTACTTTATCTTAATAACATCACAACAGTATCTCATCACATCCTGAAAATGAAATATATACAAATATGTATGTTTGTCTGAAGTCCTTGAATTGTTTTGTTTTTGTTTGTTTTTGTTTTTGTTTTTTTCGGACATTGAAGTGAGCCAGTTTCAGCAGTTGATGAATGACTCGAACAGCAACACTTTGCGCAAAAACCATTCCTCTACAGAAATCCCCAGTGTCATATTACGGACCTCATGGATCGATGGGCTATGTACCGTGAAATGGTCAACAAACGAGAATTTCAAGCTAAGAATGATAAATTTCTGGACATCTAGTTTGTTGGGCGGATGAAGTATAGAGATACAAATATTATTAAGTCCTTTAACCTCTTCCTACTCCGTTTGATTCTTTATCTATAGTAGCCTATAAAATTGCAACGAATAAAATCTATGTGACAAAAAAAAATGTATTTTTTTTTTTATATATATTTTGAAATCCACAACAGACGGATGGGGCTACATTGTGACCGGAATTTATAAACTACGGACATCCATAACGTGGTTAGGATCCGGAAGTGTGCACAGAGTGCACATCAGATTCAAACAACTGCTGGCACAATCTAAAATGGAACTTGAACAAAATTCCCGGACTGAATTCAAAGGAAATTATTTTTTTTCCGCCATTTCCCTTAGACGGGTTTTGGTGTATATGTGTGATGTACGTATACGATGTATGTATATGTGACGATATCCGTTTTAAAGCTGTGAAAATATTTCAGTTTCAAAAATTACTACCAACAATTTTTTGATTTTGATTGAAGGAAGCTGGCAAATTGAGAAGAAATAGTTCTATGAATAAATAATTATTAACATTATGTTGGTTGAGGGGTCGTTGAAGGTGATTTTTTGAGGTCGCCTGTCCCTTTAACTCGTAAACGATTTTGTCTGTCTTTATATTTATTTATATACATATTTCTTTATTACTATATTCGACACTCTCGTAGACCCACTTTTCGTAATCACAGCGAGCTGAAATTTGGCACACAGGTTCATGTCGCGTGACAATTGAATCTATCAAAATTTGAACCGGAAATTTCCATGGAAAACCCAGAAAATCGAGAAAAATCATTTGAAAATTTGGTACAAATTTGATTAGTGATAAATCCGTTTCAGGAAAAATGCAGAGGTTTTTCGATTTTTCCGAAAAAAATTTCCGGAATTTTGCGACTTTCCGGAAAATTTTCCGGTAAAAAAGTTTTCTAAATTATGCAGGTTCAAGTTCCCTATCAACTGGGCATCATTACATTCTCTCCGACAATGGTGAAAACTTGCAGAAAATATCGAGGAAAATTCATGGAAAACACTTTTCCGGAGTTTTTCAGACCAAGAAAGCGTTTGAGCGTTTTGCAACCTAAGACAAAGTTGTAGAGCGAAATGAGTTGCATAAAGTTGCTTTTGTGGAAATTTCCATGGAAAACCCGGAAAAGCGGACAAATCATCGGAAAATTTTGATATGATTAGTGATAAATCTGTTTCAGGAAAAGTGCAGAATTTTCCAATTTTTCTGGAATTTCCGGAATTTTCCGACATTTCCGGAAAATTTGCTACAAAAAAGTTTTATAAGCTATGCGGAATCACTTTTTTTGTCCTACTGGCATCAATACTTTCTCTTCAATAATCATGAAAACTTGCAAGAAAAATCGAGGAAAATTCATGTGAACTTTTAAAAAAATTTCATAGTAATTGGAAAAGTCTGTGGAAAACATGGAAAATAGGGAAAATTCATGTTATATGGCATCAAGTTGGAATACAGCTAAAAAGCGATGTTTAAAACATAATTTGAATTTCAGAAAACCGTTGCAGTCCTTCAACGATTTGATACTCGAAAATTTTTTTTTCGGATCGTCACCAAACATGACTTAAAAATTGTTTTAAAATATCTCCATGCAGCACGTAATAACAATTTAGTTAACGTGAAAAAGGCAGAAAATAAAATAAGTAAAAAACGAGTTTTCAAACAAAACTGAGGCCAAAGCGCATGAAAACTTTTCTTCACACACAGAGGTGCACTCAGATTTTATTCGCTGACAATCACCGATATATTTCAGTATGATCAATCAGAGGTAATAAGTGATTTGATTCATGAAGAGAAAGAATATTCAAGATAAATGTCCCAATCAAAAAATCTGAGTCCACCTCTGTGTGTGAAGAAAAGTTTATTTTCTACTTTTTCATGCGGCTTGATCTCAGTTTTGTTTGAAATCTCGTTTTTTACTTATTTTATTAGTATATAAAATATCTGATGAACACTAATTAATTCGAGTAAAAATTACAACTACGGAGACCGGTGCTTGACAGAAAGGAGCGACACTTTCTGGAGGACATTGCCAAATTGCTAAGCCAAGCCACAAATTCGCTGGTGCTGCCACTTTTCTCAAAACACGCCTCATTTATATTTTGCCAATATAAGGCTGAAACAGATTACACTTTAGTGCGCGGCGCGACATCGCGGCAAAATGAACGGTGAAATTGTTCCGCCGCGCTGTGTCACAGATGGCAACAAGAGCGCGGCAGTGTAGATACAGCGCTCTTATATTGGTACTACAGATTTTCATGAGAAGTTGCCTACCCCAAACATAATTTTTTTGTTGGTACCACTGAAAGTGAGCGGCAAATTTAGGATTAGAAATGACTACGCGGCAAAAATTTTCGCCGCGCTGTCGCGCCGCGTTCAATGCGTGATGCACAATAGGAAACACATGTTCTCTAACATTTTGCCGCGTTGTCGCGCCGCGCACTAAAGTGTAATCTGTTTCAGCCTATATATTTATAAAAGGGGGGGGGATATCTTTAGGGATGGTCTGCAGTCTAGGTCGAACAGCTGTGATTTTTTTTAGTTTTATGTATTTTATACGTGCCTCCGCAGACTTTTTATTATTTTCCACTATTTAACTTGAACTGCTAAAAGGAAGACTAAATTTAATTAACTAAAATTACTTTACTAATACTTTCTTTTTGGGTGATGTTAAAATAGCAGTCATCTCATGGATGAGAACTTGAAGCGAAGGGAATAAATTTCGTAAGATTACATGATCCTTTTTGACAGGTTTTGTTTCTGGAGGTATCAGCGCCACCTGTGTTTTTCCGAGTCAATTAACAATTTGGGGTGCCACAGCTACTCCCTTCCCGGTAAATTCTAGGACAGTCGTATTTCTGCAGAAATTGGCTAGATGTTTTTGTTGCTGTTTGCTGCGTATTGCTAGTTGTATGTTGCTTATTGCTTGCTGCTTATTGCTTGCAGCATTTTGCATGTCGCTTGCTGCTTGTTTGCGGTTTGTAATGCCGAAAGTATATTTGAAAGATCTTCGGAAGCCAAGATTGAGTTCTATGCTTCAAAAACCATAGCTCCTTATTTCGCTTGAATTTGTTGCGAGAAGCGGAAAGAATCCTGGCTCCAAGTTACGGAAAGAATGCTTCGGAATTATTGATAAAGATAATCCTTTATTGATGAAAAATTTTAGGCCAGTTTTGAATCCCTGATGTACAAACGATTTTTTGTTTGAGGCTTGAGTTGATAGGCTCGCCGTCACGTGATCCTCTTGCACTGACAGCGACCTTAGTTTTTTTTTAAATGGATTAGTTGCAAATGTAAGGAGATGTACAACGCGTAGCCTTGTCCCCAAACTTTAAATTACTGGTTGAGACTCGCTATTATAGATTGAAATCATTCCATAATGATTTTTTCAAATTGACAGGAAAAACAAATGCACTTCGCTTAATTCTGTTTTTATTTTTAATTGTTCTTTTATCGGGTTCACCACTTTAGGTATTTTATATGTGTCTCCTACGGCTTTTTAATATTGTCCACTATTTAAATTGAACTGCTCAATGAAAGATTGAATTTAACTAACTAAAATAACTTTATTAATACTTTCTTTGCGCGATTACAAAATAGCAGTCATCTCATGTGTGAGAGCTTGAGCCTTTTTGACAGCTTTTGTTTCTGTCAATATCAGCACCTTTAGTGGTTTGCCAAGTAAATCAACAATTTGGGCTGCCACATAGTTTTGACAACTAGCTCCACCTATACGCGAGCGCGGTAAAACTTCTCTCAGTGACAGCGAACTTTTCGTGATATTACAGATTTGGAACGTGAACACAAGGCATGTCTTGTGCACTCAGTGGTTTGAAATTAAAATACGGGCAGAAAATGAGGAGAAAATATGCAATCGTAAGCATTGTGAGTTTGTTGTGTGGCTCATGCTTGAAAACAAACCAAGAGGAAAATTCAACCCTGTAACATGTTTGGTTGTGATGTGATACGCTAATGCAGAAATGCGATTCCGAATAATTTGCCATTAAAATTGAATAAAAAACAGCAAATGTAACAAATTCGGCTTTTAATTTCATTCAATAAGCTTTTCCGAGTCATTTTCAATCATTTCACTATATATTTTGTTGATTGACAGCACCAGCCGACTTTAAACTTTTTTTTTAAATGCTATATTTTTTCTTTCATTTTCACCCAATCAATTTGCGATGTTTAGCAAAAGTGTTCCTTTTCTACAGACCTTTCCAAATATGTACTTGGATTGAGGAAATTCTGCCTTACACGGAAACTATGGGTCAAAGTCAATAGGGTGGCCAACCCTGACAACATTCCCTTATATCTCAAAATATTGCAGGGGTTTTATTAATGTTTAATATCTAACCAGCAGCTATAGTATGTCTTTATAGCGTCCACTACAAAGGCATACTACTATATTTAGCAAATCTGTTTACAGCCCCTCAAGTCAGCAGCAAAATTCAACATCAAAGAAACCTTTTCGTACCATTTAGAAACCTCACTTTGGACCTTTCTGCTCTTGTTATTTTCGTTGAGACCCTGAAACGGACATCAAGGAAACGTCAATAGGGGTGGGGATATATGCTAGCTTACCTAGTTACAAAGTGGTTACAAAGTGATCAAACGGTATTTTTTTTAATTTTGAAAATCACAGGGTTTACGGTATCACTGGTACATCAACGGCCCTACAAATCGGCAAATGAGGAACTACCTCTATCTTTCATCTCCCCTTCTAAATTCACAGAGTGTTTAAATAAAACTAACTTCTTTTCTACTACTTATCAAGTATTACCAAAAAAAAAAAAAGATCATCAACGCCAACTTGTTATGTCAAATTTTCGAGCCTAAGGCCAAACCCAATGTAAAACTCTTTTAGTTCTATTTTCACCTTTTTTTAAGCATATCTAAACAAAATGGCTGAAAAAGCTGTGATATTCAAGAAAGCTAATTGCCTACCTTCAGGAATTTATTGGTGTTATTCGATGGATTTAGTTGAAAACAAGCACAAAAATTCCAAAAAAAAGTTCACAGTTTGCGTCTAATAGAAAGTGGGGCCGTTTTTTAGTTTATGAAATAAGATTTCCTTCCATCTTCCCAAGATGGTGATACAAATTCGAAGGCATATAACAATATTCGCCAGCAAAATGCCATCCTCATAATATAAGAGAAGATTTTGAAATAGCTTAGAACATATAACAAACAGGAAAGCGGTTATCGCATAAAATTCGTACATTTGAGTGAAGCTGTGAAACCCTCATAATATCTTGAAGGGGCAGGTGATAATGAAGGATGGAAATGACAGATGTAAGCACAGGTAACAAATGCTCGTTCATGAGTTCTGATAACTGTTTATACCTGCACTGTACTTTCATACTATAGAAAGCTTGAGCTGGTTTCCTAATTTTACGGTTTTTTACAGCTGTACAAGCACACAGACACTTCCTATACCTAGGTACTAATATATTTTCCTATTGTTAGTAATAATCACTCAAATCATACCTCGAGTAACTAGAAAACAAAAAGGTTGACATCCATTAAGGGTAGTAAGAATAATTGATCAAACATAAATTATTAAACGCAGTAAAATTAACTATGCTCGCTAGTTTTATACTTAATGCTGCTAAACCTCACCGCTTCCAACGACTCCCCCCCCCCCCCTCCCTTCTTCCCGTTTAAACATAATATTTTTCCGGTACACCACTAAAATTTATAGCTAAGGTAAGCTATCCTGTCACATTTTAACAATTTCAATGTGCGTTCACCCACCAGAATTATTTCGTGCCCCTTGTTCCAGTGTGGAGCTTATGGTGGGAGAAAGGGGAGAGGTGGGGACTATAGATGACAGTTGATAATGGAAGAGAAAAGAAAAAAAGCCCCCGGACTAACCATAAGCAGTTCGTTAATTACGTGACTTGCTCCAGAGAATTGTAGCTTGGTAGCGTGCCGTATTGTTTAGTTTTGAAGGAGCTATACCGGAGGCCAAACTATGTCCATACAAATATCTCTGTACCCTATACTAGAAATATATACACTATGTGTACATACATATATATTCAAACATATGTATTTTTGTATATAACTAACTAGTAGAGCCCAACTGAAATAATAACTGTTTGCACGGATATTGTGCACGGATGCTTGTTCCCAAGTTCCTCACCTAATGAATCGTTAAAATAATAATTATGAATGAGCTTTTGTCACGTTTCAGGTTTGTTGTCGGGAAGGTCATGCAATTATCCATATTTTCTGGGTTGCCAAACATGGAAGATGGCTGCTCTTTGCTCATTAAGTCCAATTAATCCATGGATGTCCTGCTGTGGGAAATAAATAGCAAGTAACGAAAGAACGAACGAACGAACGAGTTAATTATTATTTTTGTTCGTTTCTTACAGCGGTGCGGGGCGTTTAGATTTTTTTTTTTTGTAAAATTATAATTTTTAACATAATAGCGGGGTTTTTACATTTTTGTTATTCTTTTATACTTTTTTTTTAAATATTATTTCATATTAGATATAGTGAAATTTATTTTGTGGAAAGTACGAAGCTTGCATATATTAGGGTACGTGCAGAACGAGGCCAGGCCAGGTGAAGAAGACACATTGCGCGCGCTGCCCAAGCGTTATTATGAATACTCTCACAGTATAGCGTGGAATTATTTTATTTCTTAACTCTTGATATTTCCTCATCTCGCTTCGCCTTGCCGCGCATCGCCCTGCCTTATTGTGAACATATTTTAAGGGTACGTGCACAACAAGGCGAGCTGAGACGAGGTGAGTGAAGATACATCTCGAAGTGTAGTGTTGACAACAAAGCGTTCAGTTTCTTGGTAAATCGCGAATTTAGAGCAAAAATTCTGACATCAGATTCTGAAGATAAAATTTTGTGTTTGTCAACTAGGGCGACTATATGGCATTTTTCAAAATAAGTGTACTTTCCGTTGTTTTACTCGCAACCCGATAAATATGAAACATCTGGAATCTGGCGAATATCATCGTCTTTATGAATATTTACCGACCGATCCTGATGAGAATAGAAACGTTTGATTATATTAAGGAGCGATTTTATATAACAGAAAAAAAAACTGCCAAACTTTCCATTCTAACCATGTAAATTTAATCATTTTCTGTTTGTTCAGCTTTTTCTTCAGATTTTCTTGTGCATGGGGTCACATTAACAAGCGATTAGAATTTGGGGAATTCCATCATCCACATATATGAAGATTATCATATCCTCATAGATTCTTCCAGTATATGAAAATGAGAATAGTACCTTTCGATTATATCAAAAAAAAAATCTATAACAATATGCCCAACTATCAAAATTAGCACGCTGCACATTGCGAAAAAATGAAAATTTCTCTAGCGAGATATCTCGAGGTGTTTCGCCACATGGCGTGCGGCCACAGCGTTATTATGAACATTCTTATAGTACACCGTGCTATAATTTTATTTGTTATATATTTGATATAGCCTCGCCTCTTCTCGCCTCCTTGTGAACATATCCTAAGAATCAATAGCCATTTTCAATAAAAGCATGGAATGAAGATGATTTTTTTAATTCTAAAATATTTAATTGTATTTAGGGATAACATTTTAGCGGACAACAAAAAGTTCGTTCTTTTTGGACAAAAGTCCAGCGGAAAATTTCCTTTAATCCTTCCAGATAGGCATCAATAAAACTTTCTATCTTAGCGCTGGAAAAAGGATTGTGTAAAACTCGATATTTAAAAAAAAAATCTAAAGCTTTTTTTTTTTGTATCCATGGGCTCTTCTGTTTTCTTTTAAGAAGATAAGACCAATCCAACACCTAACCATGTCAACTAAGTAAAGAGAAAGATGGAACCTCAAAGCATGTGAGTGTCCCCGCGTTTGCAGCATTACGATTGCAAATCACTGGAAAAACACTTACATATCACTCCAAATAAGGTTTACAATCTAACTCCAAGGGCCATAATCGAGCTCGTTAAAAAACTAAACTTTGCATAACCACTTTACGGGGGACCACAATAGATCAACTCTGGGGTAGCAGTGTCCGCATGGTCCTAGTGGGCCCCCTTCTCTTAAACTAACCTAAATTAATAAATTACCCGGGTTTCTATTTCTCTTATACTCTGTGGACGCAAATTATGTTTAAAACTTAAATAAATTTTTATCTCAAACGTAAGGAGAGAAAATCTGATATCGTAATCAGTTGATGAATTTACCTTGTTTAAGTAAAGTGAAAAGATTTTCAGTAATTGCTTTCAAGGGAATAAGAAAAGTCTAGAGAGAAAAATCCAAACAAGATCGTTGAAGTAGAATGTAAATAAAAATCAACTAGTTAAAAGTGAAAGGTTTACTCAAAGGAAAAGTATTGAAGACTAGAAATGCGGGTAAACAATTTTTAGCTTTTGCAAAATACATTTGGAAAATTAATTCTCGAGAAGAGGAACTGGACTTTGTATTTGCCAGTCTCTATATCAGGATTTGGAAATATGAGGTATGAGTTTCTAGCTGTCTTCTAGCTATCGTATAGTCAACAAATATCGGCCAACGGTTATTGACTAGTTGGATTTTTTACCTGCTATTGGTCAAATAGAGTGGGGAGATTATTATGCATGGAATATATCCTAGTTGAAATGTGTATATTAAATATATTTACACCTTCAAGTGAATGATTCTTATTTTTTTTCCGTAGAATTCAATTAGAGAAATTTTAAACAAAACTATTGTCTATTGTCTATTGTCAAGGATGTCATAAGAACTAGATGTCGCATGCAGTACATAAAAAAGTATACAAAATTTATATGGCTGGTCCATTCCGGAATCCACTTCCCTTTTCACAATCTGTATACCCTGCTCCAGTATCCCATGCGACATCTTGTTCTTGTACCATTTATGCTACTATTCATTTGGGTGACTACTTTTGTTTTTCTTTTGCGACGAAAGTAAGTGATTTGATGTATTTCTATAGTTTGTGAAATTGTGTGAAGAAACAAAATAAAATTTCTACAGATTAGATATAAAGTCAGAATCGAACTTCTATGGAAATGGAGAAACAGAAATCTCAGATTAAACTCTGGGAATGGGAGGTCATATTTAGATCAAACCATGAACCAAAGAATGATAATTTTGCTACTGCTAGTCAGTTTTTTTTTCTTGACGCGGTCTGTTGTGTTCTATTTTTGAGGACATTCCCTTTAACTCGTACACGAACTTGTCTGTCTATTTATTTCTATATTTCTTTTTTACTATTTTCGACACTCTCGTAGACCCACTTTTTGGCACACAGGTTCATGTCGCGTGACAATTGAATCTATCAAAATTTGAACCGGAAATTTCCATGGAAAACCCAGAAAATCGGGAAAAATCATTTGAAAATTTGGTACAAATTTGATTAGTTTTCCGATTTTTCCGACTTTTCCGGAAAATTTTCCGGTAAAAAAGTTTTCCAAATTATGCAGGATCAAGTTCCCTATCAACTGGTATCATTACTTTCTCTCCGACAATGGTGAAAACAAGCAGAAAAAATCGAGGAAAATTCATGTAAAACACTTTTCCGGAGTTTTTCAGACCAAGCAAGCGTTTGAGCGTTTTGCAACCTAAGACAAAGTTGTAGAGCGAAATGAGTTGCATAAAGTTGCTTTTGTGGAAAACTCCGTGGAAAACCCGGAAAAGCGGGAAAATCATCGGACAAATTTTCATCGATATGATTAGTGATAAATCTGTTTCAGGAAAAATGCAGAATTTTCCAATTTTTCTGGAAAATTTTCCGACTTTTGCGGAAAATTTTCCGACTTTTGCGGAAAATTTTCCGACAAAAAAGTTTTATAAGCACACATAATTTGAATTTCAGAAAACCGTTGCAGTACTTCAACGATTTGATACTCGAAAAATTTTTGTTTTCAGATCGGCACCAAACATGACGTAAAAACAATTTCGTTAACGTGAAAAAGGCAGAAAATAAAATAAGTAAAAAACGAGATTTCAAACAAAACTGAGGCCAAACCGCATGAAAACTTTTCTTCGCACACAGAGGTGGACTCAGATTTTATTCTCTGACAATCACCGATATATTTCAGTATGATCAATCAGAGGAAATAAGTGATTTGATTCATCTCTAGAAAGAATATTCAAGATAAATGTCCCAATAAAAAAATCTGAGTCCACCTCTGTGTGTGAAGAAAAGTTTATTTTCTACTTTTTCATGCGGCATGGCCTCAGTTTTGTTTGAAAACTCGTTTTTTACTTATTTTATTATACCCTAGATGAAATCTATAGGGTAATACCTCGAAATAATGACGGTTGAACAAAATGAATTGGACACCCAGGCATAATATTAAAAGTTATTTTGATTTTTGCATGTCCGTCTGTCCATCCGTCTGTCCGTGCGCACGATAACTTGAGAACGCGTTCACTTAGAAAGCTGAAATTTTGTACACGAACTGCAAAAAAAAGAAACAGTAAAATTAAGCTCGAAAATGAGACAAATCGGGCAACTCCTTCGTGGTGTTGCCATACAAAAATTTCGTTTTCCACTATATATGTGGACACTGCCTAAGAACGCATTTACGTAGAGAACTGAAATTTGGTACATATGTTATCATTGTATTGCAACTAAAATTACAAAAATTTGTTGCCATATAAAAATTTAGGCTTTTTACGTATACTGTGAAAACGATGAGTTCTGGATATTTCTATTGTACTTAAAACTTCTTTGTTTTACTTCCAGGTGGCTTTTTAAATTTGATTTCAATAATCACGTTGAGTGCGGAGCCCCAAAAAGAAAACAAGATCACGCGCGTATTATTTGTGTTATATATAGGAGCATCAAGTGTATCACGACAAAATACTTAAGAGCAGAGCTCTAATAAAATTAATTTAAAAAATTTTCAAATAAGAAAATTTGGTGTTTTTTTTTTTTATATACTTTTCAATATTTCTAAAATCTCTACACCATTACATGTTTAAGTTATATATTTCTCCGTAATGGGGTCGTCCTAAGCACTGTTCTGAATTTTAGCGAAATCTTATTAAAAAGCTAATTAATGAAAGGAAAACATACAAGGAAGTGCAAAATTTAATTTAATAATGATTGGGAATTATTTTAATTTTTTCTGTGGATACTGTATGGTACGCCATTATAAACTTTAATGCTTTAAAATGGAAAGTCGTGGTAGAAAACGTGCTACATCTGAAAAAACGGATAGAAGAATCATTCAATTACTGAAACAAACAGCATCAATACCTGCTATAACTGTAAAAAAAAAGCTAGACATATCTGTGAGTGAGCGAATAGTCAGAAGACGTTTATTGGTAGCTGTTTTGCCAGCAAGAAATTCGCGTAAGGTCCCGTTATTAACCCAGCGAGGTAGACGTAACCGAATGAATTTCGCTAAAACCCATGTGAATTTGGCCTTTGAATAAATGGTGAATTATTTTGTGGACCAATGAACCTAGAATTGTGCTTTTTGGATTAAAAGGTCGTCGGAAATACGTTAGAAGACGACTATGTAAAGATTATGATTTGGGGATGTTTTCACACCATGGTACTGGATCAAGTTGCATAATTGTCGATATCCTTGAACGAATTATGCTTTCATGATCCGAGGATGAATTGCAAATAAAATTTGTATACCAACAAGATCAGAAACCCAAACATACCAGTAAGACAGCAAACTCGTAGTTCCAAGCAAATAAAATCAATGCTATAAAATGCCCAGCATAATCACCTGATGTTGAACCCCATAGAAAATTTATGAATGTTAGGTTCCCTTTTCTGAGGCTAAACCCAAGAAAGACAAGGGGTTAGTAGGATCTAACTCACGCAGTATGGGCTGTTATGCCTGTTGGGAGGGGGTTGACTATGTGCAATCAAGAAACTTATCTGTCATCAAATAAAGTTAATGACCACGGAGAGAGTAACAAATGGAATATACAGAAGAATCGATGAGAAAGGCATTCCAAAAATACAAAAATCAATGGAGAATGCTTCAATTTCTTGGCTAATATTTCGGTCTCTTGTTTAGACAATCTTCACTGCCTTGTGAAGAATTTCAAAACTAGGATTTTATTTCCTTTAGTCACTACTTTAAATTAGTTAGTTAGTAGTAACTACGCGTAGATTATAAGATATCGCCGGTTGTTTTTCAAAATTAAATTATTTATTTATTTATTTTCATATTAACTCTCGTGTTGTATTTGTAACAGAGTTACATGCTTGATGGGCATATCACCCTCAAATTCCTTTTTACTCCCATACTATATAATATACACAAGCAGAGAAGTAAGCAAACTAGAATATACATTATTGGTGTAGTATAGAGTAATAATAAAACTTTCCCCACAGAAACACTGCCATAAATATCATCAGAGCTGATTACGTGACCAGGGTTTGACAGAGCATCGCACTCAATGCTACTAACACAGATGCGGATCGATGAAGCCAGTCACACAGTAAAGGAACACTGGGCGAAATTCTATTCAGCTAAGCCAGTTGCAGATTGCACCACTACTGACCGCGCATATAAAAAGGGGACCACTGCTGCCGAAATTGAGTCTTGGCTCGAGCAGGCCAGAGCCTTAGTACCAATCCAGCCAAGACTAAGAGTAGATCAGTTGAAGACCAGTAGAATTAGAAACCAGTCTAATCCAGTCCAGTTGTAGCAGATTCGGGGTACCAGTTTTTATTCAGAGCTTCAGCAGAGCTGACCTCCAGTACCAGACCGGTCAAAGTAAAAGCAGAATCTTGGTCCAGGGCCCGAGCAGACCAGAGCTCCGACATCAGTCCAACTAAAACCAAGTAAAGTGACCAGTTCAATCAAAACCAGTAGAATTAAAAGCCAGTCCAGTCCAGTGGTAGCAGATTCGTAGTATCAGTCTTAATCCAGAGTCCCAGAAGGGTAGACCTCTTTTACTAGACCAGTCAAGACCAAAAATCCGATCAGTAGAAGAACAGCAGAAGTAAAAGTCCAGTCCAGTCCAGTATAATCACATCTGAAGAAGAGCTAGAGCTAGATAGCCATTTATGCCTCAACCAAGTAACCAGACCATCCATCAACATCATCCAGCTAGCTCCAGACTATCCGTTCCCGTACTGTTTCTGCCTAAAACGTGCGTACATTTTTGTATTGGCCTAGGTAAGAATATCCGCAGAGATAGTAAAGGCAACCGATTCAATTACACTACTCGTCTTTATACATATTTTTACATCTGGATTTTTTGACAATTTTTTAAATTCAAAACTGAAAGTCCTTAAAAAACAAAACTGTTAACGGACGGTATAACGTGATTATACTAATTTTAATGATATCCAGTAAGATATCTTGAATTTTAATTTCAAAAATCAATTTCCTTACAGCGTTTAAGTGGTTTTTAGAAAAGCTATAAAAAATTTAGTACCAAAGTATTGCTCAGATCAGTTTTTTTTCCTCCTAAAACCAGTTTGAAAAGCGAACAAGAGGGAAGATTGCTTTATACTATTTTAAATCTCGATAATAATGGAAAGTGGGATAAGGCGGAGCTTATTTTCTTGATCGGAGAAATTTTCTATAATTAAATTTTCACTCCCGAAATTACACATTTTTTATTAAATCACATTAAATCAAACACGCTCTGGTTGTGCGAGCTAGATGTGAATTTGAAAGGTCTGAGTAGCTGAGTAAGTACATCTACAAAAAAAATAAGTAAAAAACAAGTTTTCAAACAAAACTGAGGTCAAGCCGCATGAAAAAGTAGAAAAAAAAACTTTTCTTCACACACAGAGGTGGACTCAGATTTTTTGATTGGGACATTTCTCTTGAATATTCTTTCTCTTCATGAATCAAATCACCTCTGATTGCTCATACTGAAATATATCGGTGATTGTGAGCGAATAAAATCTGAGTCCACCTCTGTGTGAGAAGAAAAGTTTATTTTCTACTTTTTCATGCGGCTTGGCCTCAGTTTTGTTTGAAAACTCGTTTTTTACTTATTTATTTTCTGCCTGTTTCACGTTAACTAAATTGTTATTACGTGCTGCATGGAGATATTTTAAAACAATTTTATGACGGATGAAAAGGCACTGATTTACAGAATTTTCCCTATTTTCCATGTTTTCCACAGACTTACTATGAAATTTTTTTAAAAATTTACATGGATTTTCCTCGATTATTCCGCATAGCTTATAAAACTTTTTTGTAGGAAAATTTTTCGGAAAAGTCGGAAAATTCCGGAAATTTTCGGAAAATGTTCCAGAAAAATTGGAAAATTCTTCATTTTTCAGGATACAGATTTATCACTAATCATACCGATAAAAATTTGTCCGATGATTTTCCCGCTTTTCCGGGTTTTCCACGGAGTTTTCCACAAAAGCTACTTTATGCAACTCATTTCGCTCTACAACTTTGTCTTAGGTTGCAAAACGCTCGAACGCTCCCTTGGTCTGAAAAACTACGGAAAAGCGTTTTACATGAATTTTCCTCGATTTATTCTGCAAGTTTTCACCATTGTCGGAGAGAAAGTAATGATGCGAGTTGATAGGGAACTTGATCCTGCATAATTAACAAAACGTTTTTACCGGAAAAATTTGTCGGAAAATCGGAAAACTCTGACACGGACTTATCACTAATCAAATTTGTACCAAATTTTCAAATGATTTTTCCCGATTTTCCGGGTTTTCCAAGGAAATTTGCGGTTCAACAGACATCGGTTGACAGATTTAATTGTCACGCGACATGAACCTGTGTGCCAAATGTCAGCTCGCTGTCATTACGAAAAGTGGGTCTACGAGAGTGTCGAAAATATTAAAAAAGAAATATGTACATAGGTATATAGACAGACAAATTGGTGTACGAGTTAAAGGGAATGGGCCTCAAAAAAGTAATTCCTACGGTGTAGTTTTTTGCGCTGCAAAAAACTTTTTTTTCCCTATACCATAAAAAAACTTCCCACATATGTTACATAAAAAAATAAATCATTCCATTTATTTAACTTTTCATACTTTTTTGAGTTTTTTCAAAAATTTCTTTTAACACATTTGAATTATGGCTAATTTACATTACTCGAACTTTGCTAGAAAACAGAGTTTTCCCCTTATATGAAAATACTTTTAAACGATAAGGACAAAAGATAATCCAGCAAAATTTTACTGAGTTTAATGTCAAATTCCCCGACTGAGGGGAAAATTTTACTTCCATAATTAGCCATAAAAAGTTCTAGTCAGAAGTGTATTTTATGGCAGTAAATTTAGCTATTATGGCAGCAAACTCAATGGTTGTTACTCCTGGCGTGTACGAGCACTTCAGCATGTGTCACAATTTTAATGAGAATATTTTGTATTCTCCTCTATACCCGCAATGTTCTATTCTGAGGGGTTAGCTACTTTGTAAAATTATCGATTGATTGTTCCTGAAAATTTTGTAAGCCAGGAAGAGGAAATGGTACTTTTGAGGGCTATTCTAGTGGTAAAGGAACTTCAACCAAATTTACCTAAAACCTTGATAAATTGTGTAAAAAGTCAATGGAATTGAGATTGTTATTGGTTCGCGGTTTTTACAAAATAGAGAAATAAAATTTATATTTATTTAAGACTGAATGTAAAAACGAGACTTTTTCTGCTTTTATCAGCTTTTTGTTTTTTTTTTAAATAGAACTAAATGCATGTGAAATTGCCAAATATATTATTTGACGTCTGACTAATTTTCGCAATTGACAATTTGATGATTATCAAAAGTGACACTTCGTTATAAAAGAGTGGGAAATAATGTTTTGACAGTCGATCACCTCTTCCTTTTTTTTTTTAAATAGTGCAAAGTAATAAGACTCTCTCACTCACTTTGTCAGTAAAATTGCATGTTCGAGTAATGTAAATTAGCCATTATAGGCATCGAAAAAAAAATGTTTCTAAAGCCTAGTACTAAGGTCCGCACTAAACTAAATTTAACTGAGTCTCAATTATCGGATCACTCTAGCAGTTAAAATATGACAGCGGAAACTCTGAGAAGGGATATAATAAAAAAAGAAGAAGAAGAAGCATTTTTATATTATTTAACTCACTCTTTTCGAATATGTTGACGCTTTTAGAAATATTTTGTTTTTCTTTAATTTTCCAGAATTCTAAAAAAAAATATGTTTAGAGTACGGCCGATAAATTCCAGCTAAATTGGTTGAAGACTTACGACTGGTGCTACCTCTATTCAAGAACAACAAGCTAAATTTAGCGTGTTGATCTTAGTACTGGAGAGTGATTCTGATCTTTTGTTGTACAATTTAGGCGTGTTTTTTGACATATTTTGTCGTACTTTTTTTTTACTCAAAATGAACTTTAATGAATTTTCGGTGAACAAACGTCAAAATACACGCCTAAATATACGACAAATTAGTCAACTGCTCCCAGAGGTTGTGACATAAATTTTACACTGGCAAATAGAAATTCGACACCTAATTAGAGCATTACAAGTGCTTAAATTCGAAACAATATTTTGAATTTGTAATGTGAAGTGAAATTTTCAGTTCATTCTACGTCATGCAAGGGTTGCTGATGTGAATAAAAATACGAAAAAATCAGTAGAAAAGTTCATTTCATTTAGGCGCATATTTTGACATTAAAGTACGACAAAAGGTCAGAATCACCCTCCAGGATGTAAAACTTGTATTGTTTTAAGTTGGTGTAGAAAATCCATTTACCATAGTATACAATTATTGTCACAACCTCGGAAGCAGTTGACTAATTTGTCGTACTTTTAGGCGTATATTCTGACATTAATTCATTGCAAATTCATTTTAGTTTAAAATGAATATGGTGTATATAAAAGTACGACAAATTTGAGGTGAAATGTCAAAATATATGACTAAACTATACGCCTAAGCTACGACAAATAGATCAGACTCCCCCCCCCCCCCCCCACCACCTGGAGGGTGATTCTGATCTTTTGTCGTACTTGAATGTCAAAATAATCGCCTAAATGAAATGAACTTTTCTACTGATTTGTTCGTGTTTTTATCCAGCTTAGCAAGCCTTGCTTGCATACAATGCTTTACATAGAATGAACTGGAAATGACACTTCGCATTACAAATTCTAAATATTATTTCGAATTTAAGCACTTGTATTGCCCTAATTTGGTGTAGAATATCCATTTACCACAGTATAAAATTTTTGTCACAACCTCGGAAGCAGTTGACTAATTTGTCGTACTTTTAGGCGTGTATTCTAACATTAATTCATTGGAAATTCATTTTAATTTATTGTGTGGTTGATGAAAAGGATAAATCAAAATGAATATGGTGAATATAAAAGTACGACAAATTTGAGGTGAAATGTCAAAATATGTGACTAAAATATACGCCTAAGCTACAACAAAGAGATCGGAATCACCCCCCTGGTTTCGCTAAAATTTAGGATATATTTTCTCCAATAGCTCTTTGTGCGCTAAATTTCATATGAAAATTTAGTTTAGCGCGGACCACAGTACTAGGCTTTAAATTAATGCAATTTGACAAAATAAGCAGCCCATTTACAATGCGTCACTGCGTTTCATGCACAAAAAACTGACAGTTGTTTCAAAATTAAAATTCTCTCCAGTCTTATTTCCAAATTTAAAATTTCTTTCCTAACTTTGCTGATAGGTTTTCAAGGGGTGTTCCTAAATTTCGCATAACCTAATGACTCTAAGGCTAATTGGCTTCCTACCATATATTTATATGGTAATTACTTTCCGTGCAGTCTTTTATCCGCCGCAATGAAACAGTTGCAATGATCAATTTTAAAATCTCGTTAACTCAATCTATCAGAGATGTTTTAATAATGGAATCATCATCGCTAAGAAAAACTACATTCAGTCATGGTAAGTAGACTATGTGCAAAAGTCAACAGCCAACATACATCTTCTAATCTTGTTCTTGTTAATTATTTTCAGTTTACCAACTATTTTCTTCATTGTGTTTTTTGTTTGTTGTTTTGTAGTAAGTCAAACAACATCGAGAGAAAAACAACTTCGTTACGAACCGCCCCCACAAGCCAACTGACCAAAAACATGCTAAAGACAATCGGTGTTTAGTTGAAAATGACGATAAAAACATAACTTTATCTATAGAGGTATAATCCAGAGAGCACATAAAGCTTTTTGTCAGGCAACATAGTTGGAAGGTTTAAGATTCCAAAACAAAACTTCGAATCTTATCAATATTCCACCACCCCCAACACCAACAACAACAACAACCACCACCCCCACCACTATCACCAACCAGTACATAACTCCTCAACAACTGCAGTTATTTGCTGCTAATGCCAGCCTGACTTGGAGTAGAATATTGCAGAGAATTAAGTTGAAGGAGTATTGTGGAAAAACGTTCACCGGAAGAACTATTTCTGAGGAAGTAATACGGCCATAGACAGAGCGCTGCACTTTACTTGTGCACTTAAAGTCCAGCAATAAATTGAAAGGAGCAAAACATGGAACTTTCTAGCTTCGACGGTCTCCTTAAATTATTATTCGCAATTGGCTGGTTACGTTGTTTACGGAAGTTCTGCGAGAAAAAATAAAAGTAAATAAAAAATTAGAAAAAGGGTGAAAAATTAAAACTCGAGTCACTTCTGCAAGGATATTAAAACTTTGTTGCAGCAGCATGTCAGACAGGATTCGCCTAGAAATTAATAATTCGCAGGAAATTGCAAATCATCGGCGTGTTGTGCTACCTCTGTATAGGTTTCATAAGGATGTACAGAAGAGGCTCATATATACCTGCATAGTGGAAATACCTGATTTTACTATAATTCTTGAAGGAAGGATGGATGAATGGATGGATGTGAGATCTACTTGATTGCTGACTCATCTTTGCTACTTTTATAAGTACTGAAACGCAGGCACTTAACTTTTTCAAGATAAAGAATTTCTTTCAAAAGAAAAATGTTTTTTTTTTACGCAAGAACATTTTTGCACAAAAATTTTATTGGAAATTTATTTTAAAGTTTCTTGTAAAGTTTTTACACTGCATAAATAGTTAAAAACTTGCTTTTTGTTAAACGCAACAATTAAGAAATATGAAGAGTTGCTGAACTATTAATTATGAATTGTAAGGCTGAGGGGGAGAACCCTATATTGAAGTTCGATTCCAAATAAAGCGTGCGATTAAAAAAAAATTCTAGTTTTTATGTAGATTCTTCAACAGTTCGATTTTCACACTAAGCCGATGCCAATTTGTCGGCGGTGAATTAAAAACATTAGAAGGTAATTTTCATTGGGACGAAGAACTATAATTAAATAGAAATCTAATTCAGGAACAACATACATTTTTTATTAGCTCGAAAAAATACTCCTCCCTTATTAATTTTACTCGTTATGGCCGTGGCAAACTACTACTACTAGATGAAAGTATTTAGCATCCCTGCAAAGATTTCTAATTAAATTCTAGAGTTGCCCCAAAAGTAATGCAGAGTGCGCTTTAGTGGGCATTATGGGCAACTTGGACAGTGGATAAAAGCGTGTCTGTGTAGATTGAAGTCTAAACACAATTGTCACTACCGAGCGTTCACTCCGACAAATTTTGACAGAAAACGACTAGGCTTGACTACGACTATGGTTCACTCCGCACTTTGAATGTACCAAATAGTCGACTACATTCGACTACGCTCAGAAGGATAGTCGATCGTAGTCGGCTTGACAGAACTACACTACGACAACGACTACGCTACAAAGTGGCAATTCTGCTTAATTTCTGACAATTTTATTGTGACAAGTGCATTAAATTATCAGAGGCAACACCAAGAAATATTATCTGAAAATAAGGGGGCGCTAAAAAATTTGTTTATTTTACATAGAAATTTCACTGACATATAAAATGGACTGCTGATACTCCCGAAATGACTTACATTATTTGACATTTTTTTGGGATAACATTTCTATAGTTCTCTCTTAGGCTTAACTACTTTTTTCCGCTGAATTTCAAATAATAAATTCTATACAAAATACATCATAGTCCAGTTTCAGTTCAGCGGTTTTCCCAATGAATATACAGGGTGCCTCACGTAACGTGTTCCCTGGGCATTTATCTCGAAAATGTGCGGAGATATCGAAAAAGTCTTAATAATAAAAGTTAGGCGTCTTTAGTCAAGGTATCCTCTAACATAGTCAGAGTCCTTGAAAAATGACTTGGAAAAGGATATATTAAAAAATGTCCTTTTCGTCCTCATTAAGGATACATTTAGATTACATTATACATTTAGATTACATTTTTTGAATTCCGCGAATAAAACTAATATGAAAGTGTTATATTGAAAATTCCAGTTTAACCCTTTATTATCGAGATATAAGTCCTCAAATTGTACTCTATGCACCCTGTTCCTTTGCAATTTTTCTCGAAAATGCACACAGATATCATCGAAGTGCTAGTACCAAAAGTACCAAAAAGCTACACATCATAACCCGGGCTAGCTTTTGGTATGGTCAACATTTCAAAAACAAAAGCCACACGAAAAAAGGATATCTTCGATTTGGTCCTTTTCGTCCTTTCTGAGTATGCATTTTGGCTACATTGAATAACAACTGCAAATCAAATTAGAAAAAAATTGAAAATTCTTCGACAAAAAACGACATTTTTTTTTAATATATCCTTATCAAAGTCCTTTTCCGAGGACTTTTATTTTTAGGAATTTTTTCGATATCTCCGCACATTTTCGAGAAAAATGCCCAGGGAAACACGTTACGTGGGACACCCTGTATAGAAATAGAAGTAGATGGAAATACAATAATTGTAATCCTTTCTCTGTTCCCCATACCTACAATTAGGGGACAGGAAGACAAAGATTGGTTAATTTTATTTCTTTAAAAATCAAGTTTAAAAAATATTTGATGTTGTAGGAGACAAGCTTTCAAGAATAGAAATAATTTCGAATGCATCTGTAATTTGTAGAACTATTAATATGAATATTAAAGTGCAGATAAGACTTGAAATTAAGATAACTGGCACACTCCTGCCAATAAAAGTAGACCCATATGAAATAGAAAATCAGGCAGTCCATGTTATATATGTCAGTGAGAAATTTGGATTATAAAAATGTCTCCCTTCTAAATGTCACGATTTCATTATTGCCATGACGAAACGAATCCAATCACAGCACACTAAAACATTTCGCAGAGTGGCTTAGGTTTTCACCACTGACATTTATATAAATGGACTGACTGATCTCCCTGTTTCATGTGGCATCAGTTTTGATTTCAGAAAGTATGCTCTCACTGTCAATGCTACCAACTGTCGTAAACTGGCGCTATATTTAAATTATTTGGAAATTTACTTATATGCATATCCGTGGGATTTACCGAATTTACCACAAAAGTATTTGGCATATTTATATTATTAAATTTTAATTAATTAATTTTTTTACAAGGCTCTTTTGGTTGGAAATACCGTTGATCCTCAAGCAATTTCTCGCTCCCAATCGTTACATTTCAGTGGAAAGTATGCTCTCACGGAAAGAGGACAGGAATATGAAAGTGGTGCCATTTGCTTTCATGGATTTGTGGTTCACCGAGCAGTCTATTTATATACATACATGTCAGTGGTTTTCACCCGATATGCCGTTTCCTTATTAGTTATTTATTCAATGGATCGAACCGTCTCTGTGTAGATTGAAGTCTAAATACAATTGCGACGGCCGAAGACTACTGCAATAATAAGAACAATTTTTTTCCAGAAACTTTTTTATACATTTTTTATACACGCTCGATAAAAACGTTCCTGGAAAAATTTATTCCTATTACTAAAACAGTCGTCGATCGTCGCAACTGTGTTTAAGCCTTTGAGAACTATAGAATAAATAACTAAGCATGGAAATCTTTCCTCAATATAGAAATCAAATAAATCGTGATTTCGGCTTCGGCTAGTTTGAAGCATTGAATAAATAACTAATAAGGACGTGGGGTATCGTGCGAATACAGTTTATGTGTTTAAGCAATTCAATGACAGTCAGACCCTACGATCGGGGGGGGGGGGGGTGGAAATGATAAGAGGGCTGTGCACTATTTGCCAATTCTGCTTAATTTCTGACATTTCGTTGTGACAAATGCATTAAATTATCAGGGGCAACACCAAGAAATATTATCTGAAAATAAGGGGGCGCTAAAAATTTGTTTATTTTACATAGTAAGTTGGATTATAAAAATGTCTTTCTTCAAAATGTCAAATCAAAGCACACCAATACATTTTGCCGGAGGGCTTAGGTTTTTTTTCCGATATGCCGTTTCCTTATTAGTTATTTATTCAATGTTAAGAACACATTGATATCATATACAGTCCGTCAGGTCCGAGTTTAGAACTAGTGCCTGAATTTCATGCCGCGTTAAAAGAAGCGTTAGCACAGTACAGAGGTGGCACACAAAATTTTGAGAATGTCGATGATGATCTGCGTGTGAGAAAACTGACAACACAAACGCATCAATCATTGCAACGTTGCTCGACGAAGATCAAAGCTCGAATTCCGATGGGTTCTAGTATCACTGGAGCGTACTAGAAAAGCTTTCTTTAGAATATCTTGTGCCAGGATCCATTTGTAAACTGCATCCAGCAAAGTTGCAAACTGGTGTGTTTATTTTCCGAGATAATGCGCACCCACAATTAGTGCATCGATCATGGAACTTCTCGAAAAATACGGCTGGGAACAACTCCGCCACCTGGATTATAGTCCTGATCTGAGACCAGTTGACTTCGATCTCTTCCCCATGCTGAAGGTACTCCTTCAAAACGTTCGTTTTCCAACGCTGGAGGAGCTCCGAAGAGAAGTGACCCGACAGATTCGTATGCTCAATAACAACAGGATGTTGAATGGAATCCAAACACGTTCGGGTCGCTCACAGGTATGCATTGATAAGGGAGGGGATTATATTGAAGCCATGTAATCACTTATATCTTTTTTAGTAAATATTTTCCGCGTTAGAGCCAACTGTCCATTACTGCTGGGATAACCCACGTACTAATGATGCAATCCACATTTTATCTTTTAATTTTCAATTTTGAGGAAAACTCATCCCGAGTATGTTTCGTTTTCGCCGCACACAAGATTTTCAATATCAAAAATGAACGACTTCGACAGAAGAACCAAATTTCAAGCCTTAGTTCTTCTATTAAAATAAAGATGGCGGTTTACCAAAAGTAGATAATTTTTTCATGTAATTTTATGCCTTACGGACTTTATAAATTCTTGTCCGTAGCTCCTTCACTTTCTGGAGCATAGAGTATCCACCTGACTCTGTTATCAGAGGTTCGGTTTCTGTTTCCTTGAATCGATTTTTTGTTTGTTTAGCAGCTAGCCCTACAGTGTCCGTATTTCTGTAAGATGTGTATTTGGGAGAACTTTTTGTAGTTAAAACTATCTCAGCAAATGCAAATCGTATATCAATTTACGAGGAAAGCATTAAAGAATATGCGATTTTGGAATTCTTGCAAAAATATTTCCCTTCTTTCTTTTCGAAGTCTGGGATACTCTAATAATTTTATACTTTCCTGTCAAATTTGTTTTAAAGTTTATCTTGCTTTACAGAAGTAGACTAAAGGGAATTTAAATTAATTTACCTGAACTAAACTAGGGAACAAGGTGTTAAACATGTCAGGAGGGGACGCTACCAACAATGGTTTTCTAAGTCGTGGCATTCAAGACCATAAATATACGTCAAGAAGTATAAGAAGAAAGTCGTATTCTGCTCAAAGTGTTTCTGCGCGAGTAGTACGCATGGAGAATATGTAGAAGAACAGGCTAGATCCATCAACTGTACAGTCAATCAGAACAATGGAGTCAGTTTTTGCCAGCACCTGCTGGTCCAACCTGGAGACTTTCATTCTTGATCATCTATGGGGACATTGGGGGAATATGTTAGGTTAGGATAGGTTAGGTAAGAGAAGTGCCACTATAATTACCTTGCCTACTTCACTTAGACCACCAGTGGGTCCATTGTGCCCCTTCTCCTCATGGGATAACTTAGAAATTTGTCCTAGATTCATCCTGTTTCCCTTAGGAAACTCAGGATGTATCTGATTTTTTTTTGCAGCTCCCACACACCCAAAAGAAGTAGCTACCCAGTATCCTACCTATTTGGTTCATCAGAGCGGGTAACTTGCAGAGTACGTGCGAGACAGATTTGATTTCCTCCGAGTTGTTATAGCTCCTGCAGAAATCGTTCGCAGCTATACCCAGCCTTCTAGCATGGTCTCCTATATCTCAATGACCCGAAATGACACCTACTGTATTCCTGGTATATGTTCTGCTGCCATTACTCTTGTCCTCTTTCTGTCATATGCAGACCATAATTGTCTTGCGATACGGTAGGTGTCCCTGTTGGTCCTCCGTAGGCTTGCCTTTAAATAGGGGTCCTTTATGATCTCCACTTTTAAAGCTCCTATCGGGATCGGAACATAAGCTATTAATGCAGAGATATCCACTTCACAGCCCCTTATGGCCAACTCATCATGTCGTCAGGTAGCCAGCATAGGGTCACCTTGTGCCGTGTAGTCAGTTCCTCAAAGCCAGTCTTGCATAACTGCACCAATTTTGATTTAACAAACACAGCATCCAGCCCATTAATGGTTGCTTGGCTGTCCGTGCATATGCAGATGTTCCATCCGGACACCTTGCACATAGATGCCAATATTACCGCCTGATAAATTGCTACGAGCTCTGCCTGAAAAACACTATTTGCATGAGGCAGTCTATAAGACTCGTGCCACTGACAGTCTCTGGAGTACACTCCCGTCCCTGTGCCCGCGCTCGTCTTGAAAACATCCGTGAAAATTGAAATATCGGATGCTACCACCATCTCCTTCCCACCCCAGTCACTCCAGGTCGGCATCAATACATTGACACCCCCACCAAAAGTTGGGAAAAGTATTTGATAGTCAGTTTCTTTCCTGCAATCACTGTAGTCTCTCTTCCGGAATATATTGGAATGCCAAAACCGTTCTCCGTCTATTAACCCCGCGCTCTAAGCCTGCAGCGGAGATCTAGCGGCAGTAAATCCATCATGATATTTCCAGAGCTGCTGTGGGCGTGGTGTGCAAACACCCCATTACTCCCAATGAAGCGATCGTCTGGATTTTTGACAGCAGATTCATGTTACATTTCCTCGTCAATGCCGTCCACCAGACCGTGGAGCCGTAGCAGACACTCGACCGAATATTAGGGACATTATCCTTCGTTGACTTCCACCGTCTTCAGTTTGGCATTAACTCTCACCACCTCGAAACTTGAGTATAGCTTGAAAATGGTAGGGACCCATCGTTTGTTAGTTTTATTAAGAGATTGTTCATTCTTACAGAGGAAATTTATATTCTGAAATTTCAACGATAATAATGGAGTGATGACCAGGAAGATCGGATCCGGAAACCATAACCTGGCCTTCGAATGCTGTGGAAATTCAGAGAGTGATACAAGTCGAATTCATATACGTTATACTAGCTTAACTTCTCCCTTAAATCTAGAAAGGATTGTTAGTGGTAATTATGAAGTAATACAAAATTTTTAATAAATAAAGTGAATTAACTCTTTCTAGGTGCGAGAAAGCTATTGAACTAGGTAGGTATTAAATTAAAAAAAAACTCAAATTCAGAGGTGCAATCAGGGGGTTACACTGTATTTTAATAACATTTTCATTTTTAGGTGCACTAAAGCAATTAATCTAGCACTTAACTTTTAGAAAATTATTTAGAAGTCATTTCCGAAAATCTTAGGCGTAACTAGGAGGGTAATACTGAATTTTTATGAAATGGGCGAATCTGAAGGTAGGGCAGCGATGGTGTTAATTTTGGAAGAACTGATTAAGGAAAAAATTGTAGGATTAACAACTAATTGTGGGGTATTTGGGGGCAATTGGGAAGTACTGAACTTTTATTAAATAGGACAATCTGGCATTTTGAGAAAAAGTGATTTAAATCAGTTTCAATTTTTGTAAAACTCATCAATTAATAATAAAATACGTCTTAAGAGGAACAATTTCAATTCGAACAAAATGCGCTAGACAATATTCATCTATCTCTATTAGTTCTGCTTGATTTTTCTAAACCTTTCGACAGCTTTGACCACATACTCGGTCAACTTGTGTAGATGACAAATTTCTTTTTCTCCCGAACTACAATCAACGAATTCTTATCCAATCGTTTCCAAGTAGTTGAGATGGAGTTAAATTTAACTTCCTTTCAATCGACTCTGCAGTTCTACAAGGTTCTGCTATAGATCCTTTACTCATCGCCTTATTTATAAATGATCTTCTGCATATTTTAATGGATACGAATTTGCATATACCATATACGTCGATGATTGCAGGAGGACAGTGTGTTACTCACGTTAATGGCGACATAAATCGAATATCCGCTTGAGATGAGCTTAACCGGCTCTTGCTCAATTCGAACAAGTCGACGTGGTTAGTCTTTTATAGAAGGGGTATTAATCAACGGAGAATTGCCTCCCATACTACTGAATAATGAGATATTACCTTTCTTCAAAAAGATTACTAACCTTGGAGTGGTCCTTAACAACAAATCCTGCGCTCAAGTTTGTAGTATAGTCAGAAAAATCTATGGTGGCCTCCGCAAGTTGTCGCTCTTAGGGACGTTATTGTCAGTTAGTCTGCGACTCAAACTGATCAAGGTTTTGCTTGTCCTTCATTTTTTTTACTGGAGCACTATCTTCTCTTCCTTCGATGCAGCATATAATCATAAGGTAAATGTAGCATTCAACGATTGTATGCGTTTTGTTTATGGACTACATCACCTTGATCATGTATCACAATATATTCCCTCAATTCTGGAATGTTTGTTGAATGCTTATTATGACGTCACCGCCCTAAGTTTCTTACACCGTCTAATAAATACGCGTTCACCGATATACTTATTCGAATACCTTGGTTTTTGCACTCGCTCCACCACTTCAGCATATTAATATCCCGATTCCGCACACCATAAACACGGCTGGATCTGGGGGGGGGGGGGGGGCACTCGGGTGCACTTGCCCCGGGCGCTCGCTTTAGGGGGGCGGCAATACGACGACTTATGAACTTATAACTAAACGAAAAAAAAATCTAATTACCAGAATTGAAAATTTTTTTTGGTCATACTTCAGTCTTCTTTCCAGAATCTGAAAGATCCCTTGCTGACATCATACTTTGAATTGTGCTTATATACAGCCAGTCAATTTACTTTCTATTAAATTTAAGTCTGTAAGCCTCTGTAAGCTAATTAAGCTAAAACCTCAAATTGAGCCTTTGTATCATAGATGAAATGATTTCAAGGATTGTACAAATGTACTAAGGTGGCTGGTAATCCTATGTTCCCTATCATCACCCCACGTTACAGAGAATACAAGCAATTTTCATTAAATTTTGACAGATAAGCTGTGTGACGAAATTTCGTCCACGAATGAAGAACGCATCAAGAACGCATCAAGACAAATCTGCAGGGATGTAGTCAAACAAGATGGTCAGCAAGGTATCAAGTCGTTACGGCGCTCACCAAAAACCTTCCGGAAGTAGCTACGGTGTTAGAAAAAACACAAGAAAATTGTACACCCGAGACAAAATTCCAAGGGAGAAGTCTTTATCAAAGCATTACAGACTTTGGTTTTATTTTTAATTTAGTTGTGTGGAACAATATTCTTCGCGAAATTAATAGAGTCAACAACGAAATTCAGAAAAAGGACATACTGCTTTCGCTATCAAGCTATTTAATGGAGGGGCTGATTCAAACTTTAAGAAGAATGCGAAACACACCCATCGAATCTTGGAAAGAAGAGGCAAAACCTATTGCAGAAAAACGGAATATAGAACCAGTATTACGGCCCAAACGGATACCTAAAACAAAAAGGATATTCGATGAACTGTCCGAAGATCAAACACGAGTATTAACTGCGGATGGGACACTTACTAAAGACCTGAATATCGTTTTCGACAGGATAATCACTGAAATTTCGACAAGGATGGAAAGTGCCAAGAAATTGAATAACTATTTCTCATTCTTGAATAGAGGATACGAGCTAAGCAAACTGTCTCCCGATGTGTTGAAACAACATTGCATCAATTTAGACTTAAAATATAATAAAGACTTATATACCATAGACTTGTGTCAGGAGCTTATTGTGTTTCAGGATCAAGCTCCAAACCTTCTCATATCTGCTGATTTAAAAATAAACAATGCTCTCAGCCTATTGCAAATGATTTATGCAAATAATTTAGAAGACGCGTTTCCAAATCTGTGTATTTCGTTCTACTCTGTAGTCCCCACTTTTGCAAGTTGCGAGAGGAGTTTTAGTAAATTAAAATTAATAAAAAATTATTTAAGATCTTCCATGAGTCAAGAAAGATTGTCTGGACTTGCAATTCTATCGATTGAAAATAATTTTATAAAAGAAATTGATTTTGAGAATGTAGTAGATAGGTTTGCTGAGAAGAAAGTACTGAATGTTGATTTTTAATTGCCATTATTTATTTATACTCTATAACTACATAAAGACATATCTGTCCAAGCGAATTTCTGTTTTTTCGGACTAAAACCTAATTTCGAATATAATAAAAATTTTAATTGTTATTCTTTGTGTTAAAAAAATAAACTGCCTTAGTAATGATATGATTTTTCGTTTTCCTTTAATTTTAAAACAGTTTCAGATTCAAACGACCATTAATATCTAAAATAGAAAATAGATTTCAAATTCATTTTATTTCAAAATCATTATTGTTTCAAATTCAAATTATTTTTTGGCAATTCTGGCTCTAGTTCCAGGGTATGCAGGATGTAATAAGTCATCTATCATATATGCTGCATAGTATAACCTGGAACTGTAATAAAATTTACCCCAAATAAAGATTGTTGTTAGAGGGGGCGGTAACTAACGACTCCCCCCCCCCCCCCCACCACCAAACAATTTCCTAGATTCGGCACTGACTATAGTTGAGCAACACTCTTACTTTATCCACATTGCCACATTGCTCGTAAATGGAACTCTCTTTCCAATTATATTAGAACGATAGGCTCGACGAGAATTTTCAGAGAGAAGTTAATTCAGTATGGTTTGAGGTCGCGAATGCATGAGATGAGTCCGTGCCTGTAAACAGTCGTAGGTCGATTTGTTGAATTTATATCTTCATCTTTCTTTCTTTTTTTTCTTTTCTTTCTCTTCTTCTTTTCTTAACCACATCTTTATATTATTTTGATTATTCTAAGCACATTGTTAATTTAATTTTTTCTTCATTTTTGAGGCCAGCCCGTCCCTTTAACTCGTACACGAATTTGTCTGTATATTTCTTTTTTACTATTTTCGACACTCTCTTAGACCCACTTTTCGTCACACAGCGAGCAGAAATTTGGCACACAAGTTCATGTCGCGTGACAATTGAATCTATCAAAATTTGAACCGGAAATTTCCATGGAAAACCCGGAAAATCGGGAAAAATCGTTTGAAAATTTGGTACAAATTTGATTAGTGATGAATCCGTTTCAGGAAAAATGCAGAGTTTTCCGATTTTTCCGAAAAAAATTTGCTGAATTTTCTGACTTTTCCGAAAAAAATTTCCGGTAAAAAAGTTTTCTAAATTATGCAGGATCAAGTTCCCTATCAACTGGCATCATTACTTTCTCTCCGACAATGGTGAAAACTTGCAGAAAAAATCCAGGAAAATTCATGTAAAACGTTTTTCCGGAGTTTTTCAGACCGAGGAAGCGTTTGAGCGTTTTGCAACCTAAGACAAAGTTGCATAAAGTTGCTTTGTGGAAAATTCCGTGGAAAACCCGAAAAACTCATTGAACGACAAATTTTCATCGATATGATTAGTAATAAATCTGATTCAGGAAAAATGCAGAATTTTCCAATTTCTCTGGAAAATTTTCCGAAAATTTCCAGAATTTTCCGACTTTTCCGGAAAATTTTCCGACAAAAAAGTTTTATAAGCTATGCGGAATCATTTTTTTTCCGTCCTACTGGCATCAATACTTTCTCTTCAACAATCATGAAAACTTGCCTGAAAAATCGAGGAAAATTCATGTAAATTTTTGTTTTCAGATCGGCACCAAACATGACTTAAAAATTGTTTTAAAATATCTCCATGCAGCACGTAATAACAATTTAGTTAACGTGAAAATGGCAGAAAATAAAATAAGTAAAAAACGAGCTTTCAAACAAACTGAGGCCAAGCCGCATGAGAAAGTAGAAAATAAACTTTTCTTCACACACAGAGGTGGACGCAGATTCTATTCGCTGACAATCATCGTTATATTTCAGTATGATCAATCAGAGGTAATAAGTGATTTGATTCAAGAAGAGAAAGAATACTCAAGAGAAATGTCCCAATCAAAAAATCTGAGTCCACCTCTGTGTGTGAAGAAAAGTTTATTTTCAACTTTTTCATGCGGCTTGGCGTCAGTTTTGTTTGAAAACTCGTTTTTTACTTATTTTATATATCTTCGTACAAGTTTGTATGTATGTGTACATCAAATAAATTATTGAATTATTAAATTTGAAAACACGATATTGAAATACATGAATAAATCTAAAGTTAAATTTTCCGGAAAAATTAAAATCTGGCATCGAGAGTGATTTTGCTGATCGCCAAAAGAAACCATTTTATAAAATAGAAGAATTTTTGAGAACTTTTATTTTTGACGACTCTATATTAAATTATGAATATACAAGACAATAAAAATATAACCACCTCGTCCGGGCTTTGGAGCCGGGATCTTCTGCTTTCCGAGCGACTGCTCTTACCACTGAACTAACGAGACAGATGCTTTTTTCTCTTGTATTTCTTAACTATTTTTAATCTCAGTGGTAAAAACAGTCGCTTGCGGTTGCTTTTCTCTCCTCCTTGTATTTGTAATTTAATTTAAATTTGTTAAAAATAAAAGCACTTAAAAATTTTTGAATTCCACCTATGACCGATTCTAAAAATTTCGAGCACCGTATGGGACAATATAAAAATAAATAAAACCATTCATGTATAAAAGGCCATTAAGAGGGTACATTTTAAGTGTTCTATAAAAATGTAAAATTTCAGCTATTAATCGTATTGGATCTCCCTTTTTAATGATACCCTACCCAACTCTTGCCAACACACCATACCAGAGCTGGATTATTTTACACACAAAATACCAAATCATAACTATTTCCTTAATAGTCCACTTCATTTTATGAATGAATACAAAACAATAACAAATATATGTATAAAAACGAAAATCATTTATTCCTCTCCAAGACTCTAAGTTAAGTGGAAACACGTGATCCTTTTAAGAGATGTTGAATTTTGCCCGTCTTTAAATTTCCTTACAAAACGTCTTTGAAATATTTAAGCCGCTTCAAGCTCATACATATTTTAAAAGTCATCGAAGCCAATTCAAGCGCTATCGTCTTCATCATTATTTCAAGTTTTGGTAAGGATTTTCAGAAGTCCTATTTCAGTTAGTCAAATAAGGACACAGAGTACTCCACTCCTTCATTTTTCCATTAATTTTTATTACGTTTATTTATTCTTACACCGGAAGCTTTCAATCTCAGCTACTTGTATATAGGAGGATTCAGGATAACTGAAGTAGATATAGGACAACGATGTCATCATCATCATAGTAAGCTGCTTAAGTATATTCCAAAGTTTAAGTGTCCTTTATAATCGATTCTCAACCTATACTTATAGATGTAAGTATGTACCACACATACCTATGTAGGTGTACCTATAGCTTCAAGCTAGGTATATTGAATGCAGGATTTATACTAAAATATTTGCATATTTGCAATGATTCTTTGACCCGCATTTAAAATACGTCGGGGGGGGGGGGGGTTGTATTGCGGACGAATTGGTGCGTGTTTGTTACAAACGGAAAGTTTCCTTGTGGAAATCACGGCATACGTAGATACCTAATTCATATTGGTTTGGTTCATATCGATGTGTAAAGGATTTTCTTTTCCTAATTCTACACGTGTGTGTGTTAGTATACGCGTTTTCAAAGAGAAATTTCAAAAGTGTTCATTTGAGCACGATTCCACATGTTCGTCGTCCTCAATGATTTTTGATATACATATATATATATATTTGTTGGTACATATACGTATGTACATATATGTTCATATGTAAGTCGGTATGTACAAATAGGTAGTAACCTACTTTTACTGCACACATTTGCGGGTGACATTCAATTTTGAAAGGACTAGAGATGGGATAAATGCCAAAGCTTTGGTCTTTGATAAATATTCAATATCAACCAAAGTGAGCAACGTGCTGTGAATGATTTCTAGTGTTTGATAGGTAAAAAGTAACTAGAGTGAAAGTTTTTTTTCTTTTTTCAGTTTTCTATTTTTTTATGAGTACTACTGCGGGGGAGGCCAAAAAAAATGATTTTTTTCCGTTGACACTTTGATCAAAAGATGATGTTATTTTTTTTATCGGAATCCGAAACAAAAATAGGCAAACCATTTCAGATGTGTCAGGGAAATAGATTTTCATTTTTTTCTATTCTATTAGAATAGGTTAGGTTAGAGGGGTTCCACTGCTACATTTACACCACTGTCGAGTTCATTCTCACTCATACATTCATGAGAATCCATTCTTCTGAGGACATCACACTACTCTTATCATCCTGTTTGCTTAACCAATTTCAGGATACACCTAAATTCGGTACCTTGCAGCACTTTCAACTCGGAGAAGAAGTTGCTACCCCAAGTTAATCACTAGAACAGAACAATTCCAGAGCACATATCGAACTGGTTCGATATTTTCACAAATTTTATAGCTTCGAAATTGTTTGACTTTAGAGTTTAGACCCGCAGTCCCCTAGCATTGTTTTCGATTACCCAATGACCGGTTACTACTCCTACTAACTGCATGATATTGGACCTACATATTATAAGGAGTTCCATTTTTCTTGTCCTTTTGTATACATGCTATAATTACCTCGCAAAATATCAGGTATCCCGATTGACCCACTGTTGATTTGCCTTCTTGTAGCTAGTGTAGTTGGTCATGAAGCCTCTTAGAATTCCGGTCGAGAGGTTGCGTGTCGGAGTTATCCATTTCAGATCCTTTTTGTTTTGCTCGCTCATCCGCTATCTCAATCTCATTGCCCTCGGTATTTCAATATCCCGACTCCCAGCTACAATTTCACAACGTCCAACGCTTTAATGGGCGTCTAGCTAGTAGCAGATATATATGTATGAACAGAAGTCTAAATCCGACTCACTCCCAAATCATAGATACCAACAGTACCGGGGTTAGTGGGTGTATCCCCATCAATCCTGCCTGAAAACACTATATTTGTACGGCAGTCTATATATGATTCGTTCCAATGTCAGTTGCTGGAATATACTTCCGCTCCTGTACCTACACTCGTTTTAGACCCATTTGTAAAAATAGTCCCTTACTGCGTTCCCAGCCACTGATATCGATGTATTGAATCCTACACTAAAGGTTACGCTGACAGGCACTATCATTCTATACAGTAGAGGTACATCGGCAACAGATAACAAGTATAACAGAAAATATTTTCTCGGGCAACTATATTCGAGAATTTTTCGTTTTAACGAATCTCTCTCGAAATATTACGAAGTGTTTGAAAAAAAATTATTGCTACATAACTTTTGTTTGCACAAATAGTACTTTAATCGTTTATCTAATTCGAAATAGAGTAGTTTCTATAAAGATATCTCGAATACATGGGACTCTCATATAGCTCCAATATATATGAAAAATCTTCGAAAAAATATCACGAAGGCGAAACAATATCGAGCCTATTCGAATTAGCCTTAATTTTCCTTCATTTTTGGCTTGAGATCGAGTCAAGAATGACTTTGAGATTGAAGTCACACTTTGATTAAGCGAGTCGCTTCAGATTTGATGTCTAATCGTATTGTTTGCTGGGATTCCTCCAATGAAACCATGGGCGTAGTCCAGAGACATACAGTTACATGCAGATATGCCACTTTCTGGATTTCTACAGCTTATACAGGTTATATTGCCTATTGGATGCAGTTTATTAGACCATCTTTTATAAAGCCTATAACATTCTTTGGGAGGGGGGGGGGCAATTTTTCCGACATCTTCTGTCAGTATAAATACCTTTCCTAGATGCCTTAGCCTTATACGGCACAGATCTTCACAGTCACACAGGACATGTACGCTGGAATCCTCGTCTTCCATACAGAAGGCGACAGGTCTCATCATCGACTTTACCCATATTTTTAAGATGATACCTAAATTGGTAGAGCCCAGCGAACAGGCCCGTTATGATCCTTAACTCCTTCCTGCTGAGCATGAGGAATTCTTTTTTCCTCTGTTGCGAATACTTTACAAGCTTCTTCGCTGGTATCAGCCCCGGGGTATTTTCCCAGTATGCCTTTTTAATTCTGTCCTTCTAAAGCCTGATCTGAGCTGAGAGGTGAATTTTTGCGCCCAAAGATGGGCTCAGAGCCAATAAACAGATATTTGGCTCGTTATTTTCAAGGCAGTTCGCAATCTCGTTGCCCTAAATGCCCTCATATCCTGGAACCCAAAACAGTGTCACCTTGTTTGCTAAGGAATATAGTCTTACCAAGTCCTCTGTACATCCACTGTACTACTTTGGGTTCTAGGACCCAGCAAACGCCAAAGATTTTCTTACACGTGTAAAAAGCCACACTGTTTTTTCTTGTTTTCTTGTATATTACTGTTCCAGTTCAGTTTGAAGTCTAGTATAACTCCCCCAAATACTTAGCTTCGCTGTAGGTATTTTTTGATACTTAGAGCATAAATTATTGCATTTAATTGCGATTGCTTAGCAATTTGCTGCCATGATGATATGGTAAGATAGGTATGGAAATAATCCCAAAAAATATGATTATTAAATTTCGATTCAAAGCTGGTCTGAATATCGATTTTGAAAGAAATAAAAATGAAAGAAGTTAAAAGAAAAAATGTGTCCATCAGTAAAAGAAGGAGAAGTTATCATTTATCTGTTGAATATGAAAATTCAAAATGAAAGCCCCCCTTTTTTCCCTTGTAACAACAACAGTAATAATACAAAAAAAAACATGTGTGTTTTTTCTTTCACACATACCTATACATATGTATGTGTTTTTTATGTATGGCGTAGTAGATATACCTACTTATTTCACTTTGAATAAAAAAGTTCCGGAATTCTTTAATGCACACATAAAAATTAAAAATTAAAAAAGGCAAAAGCCTTTGCTGCTGTTTTGAGTTAAATTTTTAATAAAAGACTATCCGTAGCAGAAGCAGTAGCAGAAGCAGTAGCACCAGTAGCAGTCTATATATTTGGCAGTGTTGGATGAGTTTGCCATTTTCTGATTGTAGTAAGGTTATAACCCCCCCCCCCCCCTCCCGTATGGTTGGTATACACTGGTTTCTCTGTTGCTAACAGAACAGGAGTGGAAAAGCCAGATCAGTTCATAAATGTGAGTTGGAGTTCTTCCTGGTCCAAAAAAAAAAAAAGAAAAAAAAAAGGAGGAACTTGTATCTGTTTCTGTATCTACATCCATACCCATACTTATACAGATATACCCATACCTTTACTCTCCATGACGGAAGAATTATTTCATGTTGTGAATTTTGCGGCACTCTATACATGCATAATTCAGTTCCTATCGATTTTTTTTTTTTTGAATTCCCAAAGAAATTTTCTTCATTTATACAAAAAAAAAATATATATATAAAAACCATCTTGATTCAAGTGGATATAAATTTTTACTGTGTGTATCCAGAAAGAAACATGACTCTGAGATACATATGCCAACCGGCTTGTGAGATTTCTATTCACCTTAGAAACTGAATCCATTTCAAATTTGATGAAAATTTATTTCCCAGAATATTGAAATCTTTTTTCATTCGTTGGATTTTGAAAATTATGTTTCATTTATGAGAAGACAAAGCGAATGCTTGTATATGAAAAATTGTGCGTGGTTTCATTTAGACTAGGGTTGATTATGGTATTATTACCATCATCATCATCATTACTACATGATGGCTAGACTCAACTTACGTAGGATTTAAGTCTCCGCCAATATAAGGGATGTCTATAAATTTTGTGGTTGTAGGTAGTAATTTTCTACATAATACAGTTAATTAAATTTATATTACGTTATTTCTAGGTGGACTCTGGAATCTGAATTGACTAACGTCTACAGGAATTCCACCAAAGTTATTTTTTTTATTCCGAAAATGTTTCTAATTACTACTTGGATGGTTTCGGCAGAGATTTTGTGATACAACATTAATTAATATTAAACGAGATTATCAATAACACTTACTTTTTTTAAATTGAACAAAAACCTTTTAAATTTTTATATGGCAAGACCAAGATGAGGTTGCCCGATTTGGTCCATTTTTGAAATTTTATTTATTATTGTTATGAAAACTTCGTGCACCTAAGGGACAGACGGACACGCCACATAGGAGTATTTACCTCCATCACTAATTCTCAGTTCCCTTCTAGCTGGAAAATCGCAACGGTGGTACCGGTGGCTAAAACCAATAAAGCTAAAGATCCTGGGAACTTCCGGCCAATCAGCCTGTTATGCTTTCTAGCCAAAGTAATGGAAAAGCTATTGACCTGGCAAATCGTTCAATATCTCGAGATCAATAATATGCTAAAGTCATGCCAATCTGGTTTCCGAAAATCGCATAGTTGTGAAGCGGCTCTATTAAGAGTTACAACCGATATACGCAGCTCGTTACATAAGGATGAGCTATGTGTCCTAGCTCTACTTGATTTTTCTAAAGCGTTAGACTCGGTAGGCTACTCTAAATTATTATCTAAGTTGTCCACAAACTTTCAATTTCATTCAACTGCAGTTTCCCTTATCGGCAGGTTTCAGCGTGTAAGAATAGGGAACAGTTTTTCTGATGTGGTGTGCCTCAAGGATCTATTTTGGGCCCTTTGCTTTTCAGCATGTATATTAATGATCTTCCTGAGGTTATTGAAGATTGTAAAATTCACATATATGCTGATGATGTGCAGTTATATATTGATCGTCCCATTGGTCTAATGGAGCATTTCATCGACCGTTTAAATTCTGACTTGACGAATGTCTCGAGTTAGGCGACTAATAATGATTTACAACTGAACCCCCAAAAATGCCAATACATTCCATTTTTGGATAATCAAGTGTTAGAATTTACTGATCGTGTGCGGAATCTAGGGGTTTTTCTCAACTCCCGGATGAAATGTTTTGATCATATTAGTCATATTTTGGGAAAGGTTTATGGTTGTCTTCGACGGTTGTGGTTGTCTTCTGCAATTTTACCTTTTAGCATTCGTTCGATGCTAGTTAAGTCGCTGCTTCTACTCTACCTTACAGCCAGCTGTCTAATATTCCCGCACTTGGATTCTGTATGCTCAATGAAATTAACTGTTGCATTCAATGACTGTACGAGGTTTGTGTTTGGCCTAAGAAGATTTGATCATGTTTCACCATATAGTAGGCATCTGCTTGGTTGTGCCTTGATGGAATATTTATGGCGTAGGCTTCTTGCATCCCTTCATTTGCATTATACACTCCAAAAAGCCTCGGTACCTTTTAAACCAACTCGAATTTCTAAACTCTGGCAGAAATTTCAACTTATTGATACCTAGGTTTCAACATTCCATAATGGAGGACTCTTACTTTGTTCGAGTTATTCGGCCCTGGAATAATTTAGCAACTGATGCTCAGCGTGTGGGTTCGACTGATAGGTTCTGGAGGTTGATGGCACAGAGTTACACTGCCACCACTTAAAATGTTTCCGTTCTGAAGTGGGTGGTCCTGGCAATGATCGAGTATATAGTTTCTGTAATTTTAGTTTGTTGTTTGTTTATATTATATCTTTTTGTATTATATAAACCTTTTTTTTTTTTTACTATGTCTTCTTTTATATTTCGCATATGCATTTTACATCTTATTTAAAGTATTTAGTTTAAGTTTTTAGTAAGCTAGTTCGTCCAACGTTCTTTGTACTAAAAAGATGTGTAATCTTATTGTACGTTAAGCCTTTAATAAATCTAAATCTAAATCTATTTACTATAAAAACATGGCCAAAAGTCAATTTTTAAAAGTAGCACCAATACATATAATTTTCATTCTATGATGGAGCGGAATACATGGCGAACATTAGATCGTACCTGTTATCTGTACTGGAGGGGGAGACGCGTAGCACGTAGCTCACTTATTGGTCTACCTTTTTATTATTCGAAATTAACAGTGTGTTTTAAGTTTTTATAGTGAATGTAGTTGAATTATTCAGTATGGAGCACTCAAAAGGAGGTATGTATGTTTTAAATTCATATACTTTAAATGTAAAACTATTTTTGTTACAATATGTTATGCTGCAACCGATACAAAATCAATCATGAAATGCTTTATTTGTGGTGCCACAGATTTTAACGATTTATCAAAACCGAATGAAGTAAATGAAAGCACTTTACGTTTTGGATTATAGATTTTACATGCGCGTATTCGATTCTTTGGGAACATACTTCATGTATCATATAAACTCCCTGTTGAAAAGTGGCAACATAGAACGTAGACTCATAAAGACACAGTCAAGGAAAGGAAGGAATTAATTCAAAAAGAATTCAAAGATAAGATGAGTCTTATTGTAGATTTTCCTAAACCTGGTTTTGGAAACACCAATGACGGTAATACAAGTCCTAGATTCTTTAATGATCCACAGCTAGTTGCTGAAGTAACAGGCATAGATATTCGAATAGTTACCAGATTAAAAATAATTTTAGAAGTTATATCGAGTGGTTTCCAAATTGATACAGAAAAATTCGCGTCATATACTATGGACACTGCAAAACTGTATGTAGATTTGAATGGATGGTATCCTATGACCGCCACCCTACATAAAATTTTAATTCATGGGCCTGTCGTTGTCAAACATGCTTTATTGTCGATAGGGCACTTATCCGAAGAGGCAGCGGAATCAAGAAATAAGCATTTTCGTCTATATAGTCTATGTAAATTATGCCAGAAAGTTCACAAGAAAGGATTCCAATATGGATATACTTAATAGACTGTTATTAAGTTCCGATACACTTATTACAAGTATGAGACCAAGACCCAAAAAGAACTACCAAAAACTTTAATATAGAGACTCCCTAGATATGCTTATCACGGAGTCAACTCTAAGTGAAGATGATGCTGAATGCTCATATGAAGAAATGAACGAGGAGTCAGATGGAGAATCTTCAGCAGAGGATGAGTGGACAGCATTACCATAATAATTAATAATATCGATTGTAAGTAATTTCATATTTTTTTAATTTGTAGGTGTTCTACATTTTTGACAAATAAATTATATTATTTAAGTAAATAGTGCTTTTTAGTGACTTAATTATTTAAAATGCATAAATTGTCAATTAGTCTTGCTTGCAGGCCATTAAGATCAAAAACTAATTTTGGCCAAATTTTCACGGTAAATACTCCCATGTGACGGTCGGACAGACGGACGGTTGTACCGAAGGATAGACATGCAAAAATCGAAATACCTTTCAATATTATGTGTGGGTGTTCCAAATATTTGCTCTACTAGCATTATTTCTGTGCATCACAAACGGAATGACATATTTAGTATACCCCATGATTTCATCTAGAGTATAAAAATATAGATGCAATTTTACTTCTGTAGAAATAAGACATATATTATATATTATTATAATTAAAGGAATTAAAAACATGAACTGTTTGGAGTTTCTGCTTTTTAGTCTGCCATATAGCTTTCAAAATATAGCTTCCTTGGTTACTAAAAGTAAAGCTACGTGATGGCGAGACAGTTTAACCTATTCAGGTCACAGAAAATACGTGTCATTTTAAGAGAATATCGTCTAATTTCATTATAAGAGATGACTCTGGGCTTCCAAATTCTTGTAACAAAAATGTGTATTAGTGGGGGTATATTTTAAAAAAATAACGGAAAAATAAAAAAAATAAATAAAAAGGAAGAGGTGCGGCAGTGGAGAGGTCGCAGGGTTCCGCATACAATACCGTCTTAAAATAGACCATATACCCTGTACTTTTCAATATATGGATGCCCAATGAAAAAAAAGCATATTTTACTAATTACCATGAAACTCGTTAAGTGACATTTGCCCCCCCCCCCCTACCATTCAATTATTTACTTGTCTGGATGAGATATATATACATAGCTACTATATTAGTGTGGGACACCCTGCATACACCCTGTATACAGGGTGTTCCGTTAGTCGACGCCAAGCCGGATGCGGGTGATAGACCAAATGATAACAGTTACCAGGAAAATATAAAAAACAAGTGAAAAAGCTAAAATTGGTCTAAGACCAATTCTTATGATACCCTAGATGAATGCACGTATGAAATTTCGTATGGTCACCCATTTGAGCAATTTTGATTTTTTGCATTGGTTTCTAGCATATATTTCTAGAACGGCTCGTCGGACAGAAAAAATGATTATAACCAATTTTATAGGTTTTTTTATTCTGAGGAAGCTTTTAGTACAATAAAAATGTCTAGGACTGATCATTTTCAAAGTATATGTAAAAAACAAAAAAATTTATATGGCAACACCAAGAAAGGGTTGCCCGATTTAGTCAATTTTTGAAATTTTATTTGCTATTATTGTGAAAAGATAATGTACTGCATTCTACGTCGACGCGTTCTCAGGTAGAGTCCAAATATATAGTGGAAAACGAAATTTTTGTATGGCAACCCCACGAAGGAGTCACCCGATTTGTCTCATTTTCGAACTTAATTTTACTTTATTTTTTTTTTATGTCCGTGTACAAAATTTCAGCTTCCTAAGTGAACGCATTCTCGAGTTATCGTGCGCACGGACGGACGGACGGACAGACGGACATGCAAAAATCAAAATAACTTTTTATTTTATGCGAGGGTGTCCAATCCATTTTGCTCTACCATCATTATTTCTGTGCATTACAAACGGAATGGCAAACTTAGTATACCCTATAGATTTCATCTAGGGTATAAAAATCTAAGTCATATGTTTTTCAAATTAGAGTCTATAATATAGAAATTTCTTTTGTTTTCAAGAAAATGTACACCCTGTGATGGTTTTTTAGCTCCTGTTGCTACAAATCTTTACTTTTTTCAATTTTACTTTTCTTATGTAATCCCGAATAGTGTGCTTATGGAACCTACTGTTTTAAATTCTAATCCTACTGTTCCAGCTTAGAAGAAAATGTCACATTTTGCCGAACCAAGAATAGGAAATTAAAATTTCACCAAACTTTAACTGACTGTAATAAAAAAAAAATGTACTACGCCAGTTTGGCAAGTAACTTTAAAAGTTGACGCATTTAATCAGGATTCTAAAATGGTATAACACTTGCTACAATATTTCTTAGATTACGGAGAAAAAAATTTTATTCTTCAAGAAACCCAGTTTCGAAAAATTTCTTTTCACCTACTAAAAATGATTCTAGTGTACCCAAAGCTTGCCGTAAGACCGTAACTTTAAGCTTCTAGTTTGACTGAGACGTAGTAATGCTAGTTGACAGCGTATATGAATTTATTATAATAAAACGTGGTAATAAGCCTGCTTCTACTGAATATTAAAAACATCCGACTAGGGTCCTGGAAATATTGAGTCGTATATGGCATGGATCTGTAACCAGCTTGGGCCTCTGATAACCGGGCTCTCTGAGTCAAGAATATTGTAGATTTTTTTATTTGGAGCACGATCCATACCCTTATACATATTTCTTGCAAACCTTTTTACTGTATTTACCTTTGATGAACCAAGGAGAAATCACTTGGTTTCGGCCAAAAGTGAATCTATTTTCAACTAAGGATTAAAAAAACATTGGCGGCTTTTGTTTTTCCGCGTCGTCGTCCACGCAGATAGAACTTTGCAGTTTTTCCTTCTGCTTTTTCCCTTTCTGTTTTGCTTTCGGCCCGCTTTAAAACATGTTTTAATCGATCACGGAATGCTCTGCTCTGATATATCTTGCGATTTCTATTTGTTGTGCCATCTATGATAATACCTGAAAGAGAGCGATGGTGGCAATAACTTGTCATATCGACTCATTCGAGCATCACCGCAATGTCGGATGCTTTTCGATCCTTTACCCCGCTACATCCGTAGTCAATGTTCGAATAAAATATCTAGTCTGATCCCTAGTGGATTTATTTCTGAATGCAATAGTCCCGCTAAAAAGCCGGGCAAGTCTTTTCACCCATCATATTCAAATTCAATTTATTTGGTTACAATTTGTACAAAATATGATATTGAAGGTATACAATCGCCAAAATGTAATGAAATTTTGAGTTATTACAGATAGTAAATACAAAGTAAACGCTAAATAAAGAATTGTATATGAAAACAAAGATGTTAATGTATTCAAATTCATAAAGTTTAAACCTAGTTAAAATAAGATGGACTATGAGAACAGAAAAAAAAGAAATGTGTAATGTATGTAATGTGCTTTCAGCAATATCCTGAACACTCTCAACGACCCCGTACGCCTTATAGCAGTAGGAAGTGAACTCCACAGGATGATGGTATGAACAAAAAATAAACGCTTGGGTTGCAAGCAAGAATATCTAAGCACTAGGAAATTACTCGTGCGCGCGCAGACCATAGAAAAACTAGTTTTTCTTTCAAGAATAAAGGCTTGCCATTCAAGATCAGATTGAATAAAAACATATTCAAGCAAACTTTCATACGCGAGGAAAATGAACAGTCAAAAGGAACTGATTGACGAATTGCGAAACATGATCAAACCGGCGAAATTTTTATACCTACATATCGTACTAAGAATTAAAGCAGAGATTAAGCATATTGCGCGAAATAGAGTTAAGGTTGCCATATACTTATGATTTCTTCCTGTGTGATGATAGGTTAGTAGTAATGATTTAGCTAAAGTGAATCGAGTTCTAAATGGTGTATACGATGCGCTGCACCAAAGTTTGCGAAAAATTCCATTTTTGAGACTATACTGTTGATATGATCAATCCATGTTAAATTTTTATTTATGATGCTGCCCAAAATTCTTACTTTTTCTACAAATGGTATAGGCGTCGAACCAATGTATAATGGAGAAAATGTACTAGTATTAATCGCCTTTCTGAATAGTACTATAGCCTGATACTTTAATTATTTTTCAGTGCCCAATTAAATATAGCACTCAAGTCCTGATTTCTCTGTCGAATGCAAGGACAATTCAGATATATCTGAACATCATCTGCATATTAAAATGTTGACAAATTTGAGTATGTCAGGAAGATCGTTTATATAAAGAGTAAACAAGAGCGGTCATAAAATAGAGCCCTGAGGAACTCCCGAACGTAGGTCAAGGAAATTAGACGTTTTGGATTTAAATATAATCCTCTGTTTATGGTTTTAAAATAAAACGCTTTCAATAAGATTCAGAGCAGTCGAATCAAATTATAGAAATTCTTCAATTTGCAAAGTAGGCGCTTATGATTAACAGTATCAAAAGCCTTAGAGAAATCCAGCCGAGTAAGTATAGTAAGTCTACCATTATCAATATTTTGACGCTCATCGTCAGTTAATTTGAGAAGAGCCCTAGTGCAACTATGATTAGAGTTAAATCCTAAATCAAATAATATTTTCGGTTATGCAGTAAAATTCCAAGATGCTTTTTTTTTTAACCCGAACTGTGCAAAAGTGAAACATTTCACCATCTTCTTTGTTTCCTCCAGCTAATAATCTGCGAAGGTTCAATATTTACATACAGCAGTATCTGTGCTTTGCATCATTGGATGGTATACGTATTCCATTCCATGGCTTAATTATATAAATAACCGGCCAAGTGCGAGTCGGACTCGCGCACGAAGGTTTCCATACCATCGTACAAAATTTAACACTAGATATGTACTTTTTATTTATTTTTTTCAAATGAGAATAGGTGTCATATGTGTGTCATAATAATGCTGTCATTTGAAAAAAAAATGCCTATTTATGATAATAATAATGAATGAGAATAAAACGAGGAAAAAAACGCTGAAAAATAACGTTTCTTGAATGGGGGCTCCCTTTAATTTCTAATTAATTTAATTTTTATTATTTGTTGTTAGAGCGGCAATAAAAATACACACTCTGTGAAAATTTCCATTTTTTCCATTCAATTCTCGAGCTGCAGACTTAGCAGCAAACTGAGTCAATTTCATATTGACTTATTTCGCTATGAATTTTCATAGCAAAACTATGAAGCGCTAGTCCCGTATTGGGCTAAATCTTGCTAGGCATTCAAGTAAATACGTAATATTTCGCCTCATATAATTCACACTTAAAATTTATTTTAAGTCTATATATGAGGTCAGCTTGGCTGTTTGCTTTGGCGTATATGGAAGGCAGGAACCAAGCGGTACTGATGATTATACGGTTCCTGCTTATATGAAACGCCCTATTTTTGAATGAAATTTCTTTTTTCAAAGATTTTTCGTTTGCATAAAGAGTTTTTTTCCACAATTTCAACTGTCTACCTATTACCCCAAGTAACAATTTTTAGTGCCTTTAGGCTTTATAATTGAAAAAGAACCTTTATAAAGACTTTATTACGGGAAATTCTGCATTATAAGCAACAAAGCTCAAAGCTTTATAAAAATAGCGCTTAGAGCGTTATAATGCCGCTTTTATAAAGCCCTAAGCTTTATAAATTTATAAAGCTGAAGACTGTATAAGAATAGCACTGTAAGCTTTTATAATTATAAAGCTTTGCGCCTTTTTAAGCAAAACACTCTAAGTGCTTATAGTGTGGTGCTTATAAAGCCCTAAGATTTATAATTTTATAAAGCTTAGGGCTTTATAAAAATAGCACTATAAGAGCTTACCGTACTATTCTTATAAAACTATAGCCTATGTCAATTTAAAATGCTTAGTTCGTTGTTTTATAAAGCCTTCAGCTCAAGATATGTAAAAGCAAGTAGTATTTAGTTTAGTTCAAGCAAACTACTCTTTCAAATATGGATATTGAAAAGTGGAAGAAATTTAAACGCAGTGAAACATATTTTAGATGTTGGCGGAAACATCGTTCAGGGCTTGGCGCAATATCAAAATCTGCTCAAAACTGTAGATAGTTTGCAAATAGTCGCTCTGTCCGAAAGTCAACAAAAGCAAGTTGTTTACTTGATCATAGTTTCTTCTTTAATATTAATGAATCTACAGATATTGAAATAAACATTAATATCGAAGGATTACCTCTATTCAGAAGCTCTAAGGTTGAATTCTGGCCCATATTGGCTAATATTCATAATATGCCAGAATGTAAAATTATGGTCATTGGTATTTATAGGGTTATTGGTAAGCCCCCGAATGTGGGAGATTTTCTTATAAGTTTTTTAGAAGAATTAAAGGATATATTAGCAAATGGAATTTTTATTAACGGACAGAAACTCAGTGTAAATATTCGCTGTTTTATTTGAGACTCAGCGGCACGATCATTTGTAAAAGGTATATTAATTTTCAATTTACTAAATCCAAGTAAAAAGTATACAATTTCTAGGTATTGCTGACTTCAACAGTCAGCATGGTTGTCAAAAATGCACTACAGTTGGTGAATATAATTTTGATAGTCTGTACTGTTTTTCCACGTTTAGAATGTCCAAAAAGAACTGATGATGGATTTCGTTCATAATGAAAAAATTGCTTACTGGATGGAATAATGGTAATCTGGGTTTGCATAAGCAATCGGTATTAATCACAAATAGTTTACGAGCACCTAAAATTAATCCAATAATGAAAAGAAATAAGATATAATTATATTTGAATGTTAGTTACTAAAAATTTGTAAAACTGATTACAGTTTTTGGCTCGACTTCATATTAATTTTAAGTAAATAAAAAAATGTAGGTTGAAGAAAATAAAAAAAATTTTAATCGCATTCTTAATTGTTTTCTTGATCAGCATCTTCGTTTGTTATGAGATTATCTTTTCTTTCATTATCAGAATTAACATTATCGTAGTTAGCATCATTTTCAGTGTCATTACTGCCGATATTTAAACAACTCTTATCTCCAGTTTTCTATATTTTGCCCGATTTTTTTTTCCTTTTTTTTTGGTCCGTGATTGACGCATATCTTCCATAATGGCAGCTCTTCTTGTGCTATTACGCAATTGTATTTGTAGGAACTTATTTAAAGTGTCATAAGTAAAATTCCGGTCAGCCGTGTAGACGACATAATACATCAAATCGATTATGTCACGGTATGATTTCATTGCACCTTTCCTGTCATTTCCAGTAGTATTTAGGATTAGACAGCTGAATGGTGAACTTCGTTGCCTATGGAACTGCAGGCCCAGGTTCGAGTAAGACCAAGGTAAGAATTATAATGTTTCAAATAAAATAAAAATTTAATTAAATAAATATTACCAATGCATATGTATAGAAATGCATTATACGAGTTCGGGCGAAAAACACTAAAAGAAGCGAAAGGAATAAAGAAAACAAGTGAAAAATTATTTTATTTTTTTAAGAAAAATTGCTAAAACTTTATAACAGCACTATAAAAATTATGCCAATAACTTTATAAAAACATTATACAAATATATAAGAGTTTAAAAGAATTGTATTATAGCATTATACACGCACTATATAAGCTTCATAACAATTTCATTGGCACATTATAGAAGCACTATTATATTCTTATAAAAACTTTATAGAATAATTATATGTGCTATGCAGTTTTATATGAAACTTTATTATAGCATCCCGAATGACTCTGAGCAGCGTTTATAAAACTAAAATAGGTTTTATAATGATGCACCGAAGGCGCTTTTACAACAAAAATACAAACATTTTAAAGATAAATGGCGCATCTACAGTGCTTAAAATTACGCATTATAAGCAACTTTATAGGTATTCTCGCAGCCTTTATAGCACAAATTGTTACTTGGGGGTTCATGAGATACAACCTCGTGACGGATGCACGGACAGCGAAGGCTTAATAATAGGGTTCTCGTTTTTACACTTTAGGTACGGAACCCTAAAGAAGAAAAAAGAAACGTAGCATTCAGATCTTAACAGTTTTAGTATAATGAATTTTGAAGTAATAATTATGTAATTACTTTACTGTAAATCCTGCATATAATTACAAATTAAATACAAAATTCAAATCGAAATAAATTGTAAATTTCAATTTAATTTACAAAATTTCATAGACAATTAGTGCAATACACTCACAATCTGTGTACCCTATTCATTCCATTTAGAGCTATGTAGGTATGCTGTGAACCCTATTTGAAGTCTTCATTACGATGTTCCCATCAGTTCAACTTCAATCGCGCACTTTCCATGTCTCATTATCTTTTTTGATTTAAAAACCTCCTCTTCGTCTTATCTATGTAATCTATATACGACGAATCTATGTGTAAAACATTTTAAAGATCTCATTATCGATTCTCCACGACACGACACGATGCGATGAGACTAAGTGCATTTAAGAAAAAAATTTGTTCAAAGCCGGCAATTGAATTTTGAGTATCAATTCATATCGCACAAATGGCTCGTTATTTGCGTTTCCTGAAGTGATATTTTTCTAACTCTCTAAGATAGATATGTTTACATAGTACCTACACATCCGCACATACAACAGTAGAAAATCAAAGAAATCTGTACCACACATATACCTACATAAATACATATCACTTCAAGACAATAATTCTCTTCCAGTAAATCGATTCAAACGGGTTGCCCTTTCAGGATTACTATCATAGCCAAAGAATATAAGAAGTTCACCCCAATAATGTGCCGCCAGTGAGACACTCTTAAATTGTTATCTTGAGTAGTTTACGTAGAAAAGAAAGAACAGGAGACTACACACATTCAACGTCTTATCTTCTACTAAATGCGCCTAATAGGTGGTTGTTAGTTTTCCGTAATAAGCAGGTATCCCATAAAAGCTCCAACTCCTGGAACAACAACTAAACCGAGGAGGGCATATAGCATTCCTTTTTCCTTGTACTATGTGTGTATGTTGTAAGGCACTTCTTCTCTTCTCTAAGGACACAATTTGTAGGAATGTTGTAAAAATACTGTAAAACGTGTATTCCGGCATACACCTGACCTACTTCCGAGATTGCAGGCATGCAATTAGGAATTCTTCGTCTGATTAGCAGGGAAAGGATTTTCATTTTCTTCCCTAAATCTACATTTTCTGGGTCATTTGAAGTATACGCGAAGCGAACATATATCTTATGATGATATTTAAGGTTGTGGAACATGAACGAAATACCTTTAGTGGTTCTCTTTAAAAATTTCCATGTAAATAATAGTAGGCCCATTTCGGTTAGGATTTTTGCACATTTTGGTGACAGTAAAAATGTATAGTCGACCCGTAAAATTTATTGTTCGGCCATAATTTTTCCTTTAAAATGGGTCACAATCTTTTCAGGAAGGAATAAACCTACAGGGAATGATATAAGATTAACGGGTAAAGTGGAATTTATGCCTATACTATGCACATTAAGATGGTCCATCTTTATAGGGGTAAAATAGTTTTGCTGACATTTTTGTCTCCCACAACATACAAATGTTACATTATGCTAACAATCAATTATGTCAAAATTTGGGATGAAATGAATAACTTTAGCCTGTGCCGCTTGCAGGTCAAAAATTTTAAATAGTAGAGTAGGTACTTAAGGTCTTAGGCCACCATAGAAGCCGAAAAAAATAGGCTTTTTTGGGAATTTTTTTCAGAAATATTACGAAATAAATCGAGATTACAGAAATGGGACTTTATTATCCATATCATTAACTGCATACAATATTTTTTTTGAGGCAATTTATTTCAAAATGGCGGCGGTACAGCGTTTTTGCGACGACGTCTTATTTTTTTCTATGCTCCACGGCCGGAATAACAGCTCCTGTAATTTAATGAATCATGATTAGGGCCTGAATTTTTTCGATTATATATATTATAAGCTAAGGAAGTACGTAGGATTTTTTCAATATATTGATTTTTGACAAAATGGCGCACTTCTAAAGTGGAAAGTGAGAAATTTGCCTAAAAAATCGCGTCAGATAATTGTTAATAATAAATGAACTATATAAAAAAAATCCTACGTATTTCTATAGACAATGTATTTTCGAAAATATATTCCAAATTTCAAGTCAATCGGTTGAAAATTGTCTGAGTTATGTTTCCGGTCAACTACAAAAATGTAGTTTTGAGATAAACGCGTTTAAAGTTTTGAGTAGTAGAAAATCATAAATAATTAGCTCGTTTATATTGGACCCCGTTTTTGTGAGGTTTTGCACAACTAGATGTAAGTTGTCTCAGGCCGTGCCTAACTGTCTGAAACAGCCGTTCCACAATTCTAAACTCGCCAGACTAGTCAGGAAATAAATATTTTTAATAACATCTGCCGTATACCTGCTCTAGTCCCCTAACGGAGTAATTAAAAATTTTTCTCGGCCATTATCTTTTGGGACATCATTTTTGAGGCCTTAAGGGACCCTTTAAAACAAAGAAAAAAAAACGGATTTTTCGAAAATTCTAGGGTGGCCTAAGGCCTTAATTCAAAGCATAGCACAAATTTGTTAAAGTATTAGAACCACCTAGGCTCGCATACTTGCTTTCTCAGAACGGCTTATTGCGTACATAAAAAATGTTTAGATCCTTTGTAATAATAAATATTTACTTTTCTTGGAATATTTTTTGTTTATTAATATGTTGGCGTGTATTGGTGTTTTTAAATTAACCCTTGTGAGCACACGAGAAAAATTATCGCAATGGGCACACCCATGATGGTACCTGGGTACCTGATACATTTTCTTTGGAAAATTTATTATTATTGCGTTCATATAATTTTTTTTTCATATTTATTAATTTTAAACTTGTTTCTGACTAATAATAACTAGGTATATGTGTTTATAACCCAAACAGGCAAATATTTTGTTAATTCTTTCCGACTTTTATGGAGGACAGGTAAAGGATGAGTAAGATTCTATGACCTACACAAGAAAGGATATGCTCAACGTGGTCGACAATATTCTCTGATTTACTGTATTTCGTATCTTTTCCATTCTGAGGAATGGATTATGAAAACCCGCAAAACCGCAGTCGTCATATTCAGATAAGAATAAAATGCGATGAATGTGTTTTTGTTGAGTTGGTGCGGCATAATACGTGAGAAGGTTTAAGTTATACCTGGAAATTTCCTTCTAAAGTGCATCATATTTCCTATGCGTATCCAATCTACAGAGCAGCCATTGGTATAAATCGGTTAAAAGCTATTACCAGATTTTTTCGCTTCGACAACCCGAACTCGAGGCCTGAACGAATACGGGACATAAAGCAGCCGCAATCTCAGAATTAATTTTAATTTTGAACGCTAATTTGGCTTCTCAATACGTACCCACGGACTACATAACAATTGACGAACAGTTGTTTCCATTCCGGGGTCGCACTAAGTTCACCCAATATATGCCGTCCAAACCTTCAAAATATGGCATAAAAGTTTCGTGGGCTTGTGATGCCAAAAATTCATTTCCATTGCAAGGCCAAATCTATACAGGAAAGACGGGTACGACCCGTGAAATCAATCAAGGAGAACGTGTGGTGAGAGATTTGTGTTCCCGGTATAAGGATACTGGTCGAAATATTGTTACTGACAATTTTTTCACATCTCTCCCACTCGCACGTTTTCTAATGGCATATGGGGGTTATCTTGAGTGGGTACACTGAAGAAAAAAAAGCTTATATTCCGCCACAGATGCTGCCATCTAAAACACGTGAAGTGCATTTCATCATTTTTGGATTTAATGGCAACATAACTAACTATATGCTCCTACGTTCCAAGAAAACACAAAGCGGTCGTTATGTTTTCCTCGCTGCACCGCACTGATGAAGTATCAGGTGCACTCAAAAAACCTGAAATAATCGAATACTAGAATAGGACGAAAGGTGGAGTAGGTACAATGGGCTAGATGCTGGCCACCTATTCTACTAAGCGAAGAACCCTGTGGTGGCCATTGGCTTTCTTCTACAATATCCTAGATGTAGAAGCGCTGGCTGCATACATTGTTTTTATGGAAAATAACCCAGGATGCAACAAACCAACTGATTCCCGGCGATCTTTTTTTAGGGAATTGGGGAAGCAACTGGCATTGCCGGTTATCAACATGCGCTCAGAGACACCAAATGTGTATCGAAATTTCAGCACGAGAAATGGGATCGAGAGCATTGTGGGTCATCCTATAAACATCCTAATTTCGACAACAACAGGAGCGGGAGATCCTGTACGGGATACTTCAGGACGTCTGGCAGTAGTTGGCAGCAGCCATGTATGCATGTCATCACTAAAAAAGATGTATCGTAAATCGCGAAAGTCAGGCATAATATGCAACTCAAATTTGCAACGTCCATGCAGTAACATTGAGTAAATGTAGCGGATGCAAATGAAAAGTAATTTTTGCAAAATATTTTAGGAAAATAATCAATATACTAATTGATATTTTACAGATCTATCAACACTAAGGCCAGCCAAATTAAACTTCCATTCATACTTATATGTAAAATATCAATAAATATATTATTTAAAAAATCATTTATTTTATTTTTAGTAAATTTGGGCCTAGTTATGTACAATTTTCACTCAACACGTGTTATTTGATACCAAATATTTGTAAAGGTACCCGGGTAGTACCATGGGTGTGCCTTTGAGGAGAAAATTTATAACTGGCGTTTTTCATGCACCTGACTTTACATTTTTAGTAGGAAAACGCATTAATTGTCTTAAAATTACATGATTTAGGATTAACTAGAAGATGAACTTCGAGAAATTATTTTTTCATAATGAATTCGCAGAAGAAAGTTCAAATAGTTACCCGGGTACCTGGATGTGCCCACAAGGGTAAAGCAATTGATATTTTTATATATGGTGGTGGGACTGTATGTCTCCCTCCACTAAATTGGCCGCTTGATGCTCTGGATAACAAATAATTTCATTTCAGTTGCAAGAATACTTTACTTTGGTAACATTCTGTTTTGTTAAAAAGTTATCCAGCGATGTCTGTTAAAAGATCTTTGCGAAAAAACTATTCCGTTTATTTAATTGGACACTGTACTCCACAAATTATTGGCAAAAAATTGGCTTCCATTAGGCAAACATTACTAGTGCTATTTTATAACATGCGTGAAGTGAAACTTAGTTTACGTGAAAGTGCTACATTAACTATCAAAGAGGTGTCTATTTTTTTGGGATAAATGTCGCATTCAGACGACCATTGTATCGACATTGCTTCTATTAACTTTACTAATAATAATTAATAATATGAAAGATACAAATAAAATTTTGTAGAGTGGAGGGCACTTCAAAAGTCTGCTAAAGAGCCTTGTTCGAAAGACAAAAGAAAAAAAATGTTGTTGAAAAATTTGACTATTTGTTTGATATAACGCATGCAAACGATTTGGAGTTCTTGAAAAGAGATGAAGATAAACAGTTTTTACTCAACCAAAGAAAAAAAGGGCGACCTGTCTATATTCATGAGGTCGATTATCGCTATGCTTCTCAATAGAAAACCAATGTAGATAGATCTTACAAAGTATCCGAGCGACTAAAGCGAAATATTCAAGAACAATCCAGATTAATGGAAACAATTACATATTCTTCATCAACTAGTAATGACGAATCCACACTATAGCAACGAAAATCAGACTGATGAATTTCAAGAAGAGCCTAGTCCATCACAACGGAAAAAACAAAGATTCTATGGGACGAAGAACATCATCACTCCAAAAATAGTAGCTGCATTTGATGCCTGCAAAACTAGTGACAGATATGGAGTCCATATTTTGGCTGCTGTAGAAGAAGTATTAGGTTTTCACACTGCATTTTTGTCCATAAGCAGATCCACATTACGGCGCGATATAGACAAAAAATTCGAGAAGAGAGATCGTCAATGTTAAAAACTTCCACCGAAAATTATAAGCTTTTGGCACCAGTAGTCTATTGGGATAGAAAGCTTTTAAATTCTTTAACTGATGTGGAAAACGTCGATAGGTTTGCTGGCTTAGTTACCTGTGGAGATATTGAACAATTGCTTGCAGCTCCCGCTTTGCCGAATTTAACAGGAAAAGAACAGGCCACTGCAGTGTACGATGCGTTCTGTTGTGGTACTACGGCATCCAACATGGGTTATTTAAATGGGGCGGCCACAATTTTGCAACAAATGTTAGAAAGAGATACTTTGTACGATCCGTGTAGGCACCGTATATTTAAAGTTGTTTTGAAAAGTGTGTTTGATATAAAAATGTCTTCTTCATCTGGTCTAAAGGTTTGGTCCCGGGTTCAAGTGGAATCGGGTACCCCGGTACTCGATTCCAAGATTTTCGATTCGAAATTTACTCGGGCATCTGGGGGCATCGGGTATCTGGATATAATCGATTCTCGATTCCAAATATCCGAGTATCCGGATACAATCGGTTATTAATATTTTAGCACTCCGATACATTACTGAATTCGTGAATACAGCCAAATAATTCTGCTACCCGAATCGCGCTTTGCTTGATTTTGAATTTCTGTAAAGGCGTGTACATATTCACAATGAAACATTCCTGAATAAGTTTATGTATGTACATAAATGTACAAGGATTTAGTAATATATCAATTTTCTCTACTCGCAGTCGCTGGGCAGGAAATAGTAGACGAAGATTTTCACTACTACTACTTTGAAGTCATGCATAACATATTTTGTGTGTTAACGCTGCAATCAAAGAAGATAGGAATCAACCGACCAAAATTGAAAATTTTTCGTGTTTTCTAGAAAGAAACAAATAATGTCATATGTTTTCGCCTTTTGCATGAATGGGGGAAAAGAACATGGCTATGCACTATTGTAGTGTGACCGAGACAACCAGTTAAACACAAATCTCGGGAGAAGCAGACAAGATTTCCGAGTGTTTTACAGAGATGACACTGAAGATTGCTCAATGGAAGAAAATGCAGGGCCGTCTCAGCCAAAACGAGTTCGTGTTTATAGTGGCAGAGCAAATGTAGGAAGCTCTGCAGTAGCATGCACTGCAAAGAGGCAAGAAGAAATATCGCAGGCGGTCGCAAAGCTTATAGCGACGGCACAATTCCCCATTTCTTTAGCGGATATGGAAGCTTTCAGGATGTTTATGGTCACTCTTGAGCCTGCATATCACGTTCCCAGTTCCGACACTACCCACTCAAGAATACTATATGAAAAAACGCGAAATTTGTTAGAGCAACGCATCACTTAGGAACCTTCACTGGCGGTCAGTACAGACTGCTGGACTTCCGCTGCACAAGAAGTCCTTCGGCCCACTACTTAGATGTAAACTGGGACTTGCACTACTACACATTGTGTACAACGGGTATGCCAGAACGCCATACTGGAGAGTGCCTTGCATTTGCTCTACAGATGGTATGCTTGGACTGGTCCATTGAGCACAGTATTGATTGTGCCGTTCATAGCATTCATCTAGCCGTAAAAGAAAGTCTAAAGGTGGAAGCATATAAGAATCTTGTACCAAAGGTAGCCAGGCTCGTTAATCACATTAGATCCTCCACCATTGCCACACATGCACTTACAGAGAAGCAGAGACTTTTAAATCTGAACAAAAGAAAGCTTTTTTCTAACGTTCCCACTCGTTGGGACTCAATTTTTTATATGTTTTAGCGAATCTTGGAGCAGAGAAGTGCAATAGCAGCAGTTCTCAGTGATCGTAATATAACGAAAGTGGCAATTATTAGAAGCTTAGAGCTTAACGAATCAGACTGGGTGAATATGGAGGATCTAGTTCTACTTCTGAGACCTTTATAAGTTGCCACAAAGTATCTTTCAGGATCATCTTACGTAACTCTATCAGCAGTTAGACCTGTAATATGGGGTATAATTGAGAACCACTTGAAGGATAGTATTCTGGATAATTCAGCAATATAGGACTTCAAGTCCAGGGTCATGACTGACCTACGCCGGCGATTCATTATTTCACCAGAGAGCTCTCCATTTTCAAATGATACTGAAGTTTTAACGGCACACCAATTGGCATCTTTCCTTGATCCCCGATAGAAGGACCTTCTTCGAGTAGATGCTTGTGAACAAGAAAGGGGACAAATTCTTAAAATTGTGCAGAACATGATACAGAAGTTTGAAAATAATAATGACAGCTATGTTAAAACTAACGAAACAGACCAGAGTAATGATCCAAAGGATAAAAACACTGCTTTGGATTTTCTATTGGGTGCAACAGATCGGTTGGAAGAGCTCGTTGCGACTGCGCAAATGGAGAGGTACATTGGCGAACCAACCATTCATCATAATGCTGATCCTCTGAAATGGTGGAAGAACAATCAGGAGAATTTTCCTTATGTTTCAAAGTTGGCACACAAAATGCTGGCTATTGAAAAGATAACTACAGATCACGATACACAGACTAACAACGTATAACTAATATATTGCACATGTAAAAAATTATGTTAAATTAAACCAAATTCGTTCTGATAATGAAATTGTATTTATTTATTTTTTTTGCGTTTAAGTAACATTGTCAATTTAATCGTTATTTTTTACATTAAATTTATTTTATATTCAAAATATCTGGTTCGAATGGCTGCAGAAAAGCTTAGTAATCAATAAGAAAAGCTTGAACATATTACGAAAATATTTTAATCCAAAAGCGCATAGTTGAACCTGAGACAACTTACATCTAGATGTGCAAAACCTCGCAAAAACGCGGTCCAACCAAAACGAGCTAATGGCCCTCTAACAGAAAGCTCTACATATTCTCTCTCTCTCTCTTGCTGTAGTATGCCACATAAATTCTTCGCAATGATAGCTTTCTTCGGTTGAATAAAAAGTAAAAGAGCTTCCAAAAAGTGATCTGGATGGAGATTTTCATATCTAGCTTTAAGTTGTCGCAGGTTGAACCAAACAAAAGTCTTTGCAATATCAAATACGTCATGTGGTGGGAATTTGAGAAGATATTTAAGTAGTGCAATAATGTTTCTTTTTTCAAAACCTAAACTGTCATTGGATGAATAGATTTTCAGCTGATATTAATTCATTATTCGTCAATTTAAATATATTTGAACGGGGGATGGGTGAAATATCTTTGGAGACAAAATTTATTTTTACGAGAGGGAATAACTAGAACAGATTTCTTGAAAATGGGATAGTAAAGGCAGTAAGAAAGACTAAGGAAAAATGTACATTAGGCCTATGATAAAAAATGGAGTTCGTGGAGTAACTTTAAGGCGAATTGTAGAAGGAAAAACGTATTTTCCGTTCCGTTGAAATATTTTTTTTTTCACTTCAATTTTATTTTGGTTCGTATATTGAGGGACATGATTTCTATGTGGAATATTTTCCCTGCTACACACGAGTTCATTGAAGATTTTTTTTTTCACTTTTGTCAAGTTTTAATTAAAATTTTGTTTGATGAAAATTTAAAGTGAATTTCTGGAGCAAAGTGGGGTACACGTTCGTGGAGAGATAGAAAATAACTCTGCTGCATATGAAAAAAAAAAAAATAATAAAAGATAATTGGTGAAAAAAAAAGTAAAATGAAAATCAAGGTGAAAATAAGTTTCCATAGAGTTTCGAAAAGAGTTTTATAAAGGTGGTTAAAAATTAATTTTCACGAAAAAAGCTTAGGAAAGTGAGTTGCCGAGCAGGGTTTTAGCCGCACTATAGGTGAATATTTAAGGGGTTATATGGGTTTTCGAAGGTTAAAAACAGCATATTTTTTTTAAATTTTTGTATCTAATATTACCATATGTCTAAAATATTTTTTCAAAGTTTTAAGTCAATCGAAGTAAAAGTCTAGGAGATGGAGAGAATTTGCAAATTATCCTCATTAAGCTAGATCGGCCGGGAGCGACGGAAGTAAATATATTGAGGTAGCTGATTATCTATTGCTTGTCTGCCTTTTTCGCTCACTTCTCTCACTTTCTAAGGGTTACCTATTTTATATATTTGATTTTAACATGCCCTGGATATTATAGCTGAAGCAGGAACTTTGCTTTATGGAGCTGGAATCGACGATTCTATGTAAGTTCAAAACAAAAATTGTTTTTTTTTGAGGCCATTCCCTTTAACTCGTACACGAATTTGTCTGTTTATATATTTCTTTTTTACTATTTTCGACACTCTCCTACACCCACTTTTCGTCATCACAGCGAGCTGAAATTTGGCATACAGGTTCAGTGACAATTGAATCTATCAAAATTTGAACCGGAAATTTCCATGGAATACCCGCAAAATCGGGAAAAATCATTTGAAAATTTGGTACAAATTTGATTAGTGATAAATCCGTTTCAGGAAAAATGCAGAGTTTTCCGATTTTTCCGAAAAAAAATTCCGAAATTTTCCGACTTTTCCGGAAAATTTTCCGATAAAAAAGTTGTCTAAATTATGCAGGATCAAGTTCCCTATCAACTGGGATCATTACTTTCTCTCCGACAATGGTGAAAACTTCCAGACAAAAATCGAGGAAAATTCATGTAAAACGCTTTTCCGGAGTTTTTCCGACCAAGGAAGCGTTTGAGAATTTTGCAACCAAAGACAAAGTTTTAGAGCGAATTGAGTTGCATAAAGTTGCTTTTGTGGAAAGTTCCGTGGAAAACCCGGAAAAGCGGGAAAATCATCGGACAAATTTTCATCGATATGATTAGTGATAAATCTGTTTCAGTAAAATGCAGAATTTTCCAATTTTTCTGGAAAATTTTCCGACTTTTCCGGAAAATTTTCCGACGAAAAAGTTTATAAGCTATGCGGAATTATTTTTTTCCGTCCTACTGACATCAATACTTTCTCTTCAACAATCATGAAAACTTGCATGAAAAAAAGGAGGAAAATTCATGTAAATTTTTAAAAAAGTTTCATAGTAATAGGAAAAGTCTGTGGAAAACAAGGAAAGCAGCACGTAATAAAAATTTAGTTATCGTGGAAAAGGCAGAAAATAAAATAAGTAAAAAACGGGATTTTAAACAAAACTGAGGCCAAGCCGCATGAAAAAGTAGAAAATAAGCTTTTCTTCACACACAGAGGTGGACTCAGATTTTTTGATTGGGACATTTCTCTTGAATATTCTTTCCCTTCATGAATCAAATCACTTATTAACTCTGATACTGAAATTTATCGGGGATTGCCAGCGAATAAAATCTGAGTCCACCTCTGTGTGCGAAGAAAAGTTTATTTTCTACTTTTTCAAAAACACTATTTGTGAACTCGGTGGACACGATTTCTCAAAAACCAATGCACCGATCTTATTGAAATCTTGTACCCCCTTCAAAATAGGATTGTTTGAGCGAAGGTTTTTTTTCCATTATACATCTAATTTTACAAGACTGTAGTAGTATAAATTGTATCAAAAACTGTACTTTTTTGCATACAACTCTGCAAAAATTCAAATTTTAATTATTTCTTCGTTCATTTAGTCACAAGCTATACTTATCTACCGACACACAAAAAAATTGGGTTTTTAATTTGAGATACAGCTATAATGAGTTATCCTGACCATCACGAGGACACGTTTTTTTTAGGGGTCTCCGGAAACCAGAATTTTCGAAATTTTTATAAAATTTTCATTAAATGTTTCTCTTTTATTTACTTAAAATTTTGAATAACATAATTTTTTTATTACTTATAAAAAAAAAAAAAAATGTTTTTTTTAGCCTTCAAAACCCACGTAACCACTTACAGCACGAAAAGGCCTCAGATTATCTGGTAAATAAATGAGAAAGTTATATCGAATTCCTTTCAACCAGGTCTACATTAGAGCTGAAAGTATCCGGATAATCCGAAATAATTATGATCTGATTCTTCAAATCCGGGTATCCGTATCCAAACTATCTGGATCTGGATCCGAACTATCCGGATCCAGACTAAGTAAAAAAGGTCAACGTTACCTCCAGATTGCATTGTTCTATTGGGAAAATATAAATTTCATGATATTTTCATTTTCTCATTGAAACAACGCAATTTTAAACCTTTTTTCCTTGGTCTGGATCCGAATAGTTTGGATCCGGATCTTAGGAATCAGATAGTTCGCAGATCCAGGTATCCGGATATCCAGATATTAGCAAATCCGAATCCAATTTCAACTCTAGTCTACATGTCTTCTAATCCTTTCCTTATCTTCTTCCTGGAATGCTGTGCTTTGCATCATAGTGTATCCCCTGAGCTAGGCTTAATAATATATATATAAAAAAACGTGTTGTTATTTTTATAATACAACAAAAAAAAGCCCATAGAACTGCACTTACCTGGTGTAGAACTGTTTCAAAGGAATACGAAATTACTCAATAAATATGAAAAAAAAATTTCAACTTGAAGCACCACCATCATGGGAAGTAGCTCTCATTGCAGGATAGGATTTTTTATCTGGTTTTCTAAACCGAATTTTGTTCATATGAAAACTACAAGCGATGAGTTTGGCGAGTCGTCCGATCAATATTAATTTTTATTTGCAAATTTGAAAGCTATTCTTAGTCGTTTTGAGCGTCTCGTACAGATTATGAAATATGGAAGAAATTAGTATCAAAATAGTTCTAATGCCTGTCAGAATAATTCTAAAACAAGTTGTGAAGAAATTGAATATATCACCACTGCTGAACGAATTACTTTTGTAAATCGCTCCCGTTCGATGTTGTCATATATATTCTTACAGATTTCAAATATCAGTACTGCTTTATGTTTTTGAAATATGGAGAAAGTCATCTAACCTTTCTAGGAAGGGAACAGATTGGTAAAAAAATTATCTGAAGTAGTCATAAGTTTAACATGCAGACAACGTTGATTTGAGTGTTACAACAGAAGAAAGTGACCACATGAAAGTCGTCGTATATAGAGACCTTAAAAAAATTTGAAAAAGGCTATTTTGCCTGATCTCAAATCAATTGAAAGAAAATCGAGTGAACTATCAATCAATCGCCCGAAAGCTACCCTAATTTCCAATATACATCACGAATTTAGAAAAAGAGACATATGCATGTGCATTAGACAAGTGCAAAAGCATTTATCTTGGTGTAAATTGAATTTTTCATTTATAAATGTCTTATTTTTTTCACTTTCCCTAAGCTCCAATATTATGCACTTCAAACTACAAAGACAAAAACCAAAAGAATATGTTCTCGCCTCATTCCACAAGCTCAGCATAAAGAAAAACGAAGCGAAATCTTTACGAAAAAAAGCCAATTACTTCCCAAAGACAGAGTACAAAAAGAGTCCTTTTTCTTTGTACCATTTATCATGCATCCTCGAAAAACTCAAAATCAATTATCATGTCCTGCCTTCCTTTTGAAACATGCTGGCGAATAAATTTTCTTACGTCTTCGTTTTTTTTTTTTTTTCAATCAAAACTTTGACGTTGTTGAATGTATTTTTGGAATGTTTTTGTCCGTGTGCTCATTCTTTTTTTTTTCTATATTAGAGAAAAAGAAAAGAAGAAGAAGAATTGGAGAGAAAAAAAGAAGATAATTTCATCTCAAAAAGAAAGAAACCTTCAGGCACCAGGGAGAATAGTAGGAAGTAGGTAGAATACACTCCAAGAAATCCGGGGTGTGTATGGCTTTCTCAACAACTGTGGAACATACACCGCATAAAAACTGTAGCACAAAAGGCAAAAGAGAAAAGGATAAAAAATTAAGTAGAAAAGTTTTATCCTCAAAATTTGATTAAAATTTGTTTCGTTGTTTTTTTTCTATCATGTTTCTGGATTGTAGCACCTGCTGCCCTAGTTGTGAGGAGAGCAACTTTTAGGGACATTAGGGATACGCACCGCATACAAAACTTCTCTGTATGTAAGTTGAGGGCGATTCCTTATGGGTTTAGGTCAAGTGGTGGATGGATTTTGTGCAATTGTTGTGAGGGACACGACATTTTTCTGACATTTTAGGGATTCGGGGAAAATGTTACTGTTGTGAGTTAAGAGAATTTAAGGATAAAATTTGTTTTATTTTCTGACAGTGTCAACATTTGAAATATACTTTGTGGTAAATTGTTATGCCTGGATGGAGAATGGAGTTTTTGTTTTTCTTTTATTGTTTTCAAGTAGGTATAAAGATTTTGATGTCAAAACAGGTAACACTCTGTGTAAATTTTGTGATGTGCATAGTCAAGTTTGGAAAGAGAATGAGAGCTGCTTGATATGAATATGGTTTTTTTTAGATGATAGCTTCGAGAATTTGATTGAATGAAGTCACGTTTCAAAGGTGCGCTAATATTACTTTACCCGTTCTAAAGTATTCCACATATAAAACATATGAGAGTTCAAGCTTTCCATTTTTTTTCCATCAAAGGACGTATTGAAAAAAACAAAGCAGTTAAATTTAATTAAAGAATGTAAAAGTATAAATATAGGTTTTTTAAGATATGTTATGGTCGCCGCTACACAGAGCAGTATGCTGCGGCTGTTCTTCTGACTATGCCACTGACAGCTGGCTGACGTCATCGGATTGACAAAAGAGGGCGCGTTCGACGCTAAGGAAAAAGTAGAAGGAAGATTTTTGCTTGCTATTTTTTTTTGGGACTTCCTGTAAAATAGAAAAGGTTTTTGGGAGGGAAAAGAAAATTGAAAAACTGACAAAAAAAAGGAGAATAAGAAGAAAAGTGTTGAATATAAAAAGGAAAGGTTTATTACAAAGGCCGAGCTCAAAAAGAAGGAACAATGAGGCGGAAAAAGTTTACAGGGGACTTCAGACAATCTCAGAGATACCGAAAAATCCCCACCATCTTCTAGATTACAATGAATCCAGTCACAAAACTCTAAAAATTTTGCTCTTCATTAAGATTACAGTGACATCCAATGAATCCAATTCTAAAATATTTTGCAACATCCAGTCACAAGGATCTGGTAAATAAAGCGACATCTAGTCACGAATTTTAACATTTTGGCAAAAAAGTTCATCATTACGGTTACAGTGACATCCAGTCACCTGGTCAGTACAGTTTCATATGCAATCTAATTTTACTGATGTTAATGATGCTTAGGTGTCAGCTAAATCTTGTTACTTAATCACAAGCAATTAGTGTAGAAATCAGTTGATTTTAGTTGACATAGAGTGGCCTAGGGCTTCACATTGTAACGGTTTTTAAATCTAGGACAAAGTGAACCACCACGGAGAACTTTGCGGGGACAAATGCATGTAGATTAGATTAGATTTGTGAAGGGGTGCTGCGACCTGAAAAATCTATTGTGAATCCCTTTTGAATTTACTCCCTTTCTAGATTTAGGCTGTTAATTCAGTATAGAACCATTCTGGGATTGAGGTTCCACACATAGATTGGTGAAGGAAAAGCATCTTCGAGTTGGAGTAGCCTCCGCCTGGCCAATGTTTGGGAGTTGCAGAGCAAGTGCTCGGGTTTTGTGAACATCCTAACAGGATGAAGTCTCTTCCTAGCCCAGCTTGTTTACTTGATACCTCAAGTGGCAAAGGCCTGAGAAGAGATCAGTAATCATTTTGATCTCTGTTATTTTAAGGAAAAGCAGTTCTTATGTTTTCCACCAGATGTGTCGATAAACTTTGTTGCCTCACGAAGTCCTTGTAGCCTTTCTCAATACAGGGATTTTTGTTTATTCTCCCAGTTATTTAGGGCAGCTCTGAGGTAACCCTTTGAAGTGCGTCAAAATGGCTCTGGTCCAACAAAGCGAGTTTCCGCTCCACTTTTGGCTAGGCCATTAGCAATTTCATTGCCTTTGTTGCCCTCACATCCAGCTAAACACATGAGGTTAACTTTGTTTCTCCTTGATAAGTTTTTGAGGGTTTGTAGACATCCCCAGACTATCCCTGACTTGACAGTGTAGGACTTTAAGTTCCTGAAGGCAGTTTGACTGTCTTAGAGTATATTAATTGTTGAGCCGTATATGGCTCTTTTAATGCAGGTATTGGCGCATTCTTCTATGACCAATACCTCGGTTGGAAACACGATATGAGTAGAGCCCAGAGCCTTTGATATATGGCATTTGGGGCGGTATACGCACAGTCTGACTCCACTGGTCATTTTTGAACCGTATGTATACCACATTATCGATCCTTGTCGGAAGGACGGTTTAGTGGAACGCCATTGTTGTCGGTCTCCCAGAATCACTTGGAATGGTGTTACAAAATCCACGCTGGGTGTGATCATATCAGATATTGTCGTTATTTGCTCGAAGAATATCTGTTTGAAGATACTTAAATGACCAACCAAATACCGTGGATTTAACTGTTTCTTCTTTCGTAACTCATAAATTCAAGACGAAAAAAACAACCGTCTCGTCCGTGATTTGAAACCGGAACCTTTCGTTGCCGGGCGACTGTTCTTACCAATTGAGCTAACGAGACAGATGACTTTCCCTCTTGCATTTCATGTGTGCTTTCATCGTTACTAGTTAAGGCCAGTTGAAAGCAAAAACGTGGCTTAATAAGCTTGTTACAAATTATGAAATGCAAGATGGAAAATCATCTGTCTTACACCTCAGTGGTAAGAGCAGTCGTTCGGCAAACGGAAGGTCCCGGTTTTCAAACCCCGGACGAGCGCGTTGTTTTTTCCTCTTGTATTTATGATTTGATTTAGAACCGTTAAAAATAAAAGTTCTTAAAAATTCTTCTATTCTTCATATTATTATTTGTTTACATATTTAACAATTTCTCTTTCGTAGTTAATTGCAATAATTTTTACTTTTATTTAAATTTCCTTATTTATTTAATCAATAGTGCTTTTGTAATATTTAGTACATTCAAGAACAAATTATATTACTATCATTACTACTACTACTACTACTACTCTAAAAAATGTATATATATAAACAAAATACCACAATAATTGTAATAGCAAGATACTATGAAGCCTAAATTTTGAAGTTCATAGACATAGCTACATGATTAGAAAAAAAAGGAAATGCTAATGACTTCAGTATCGTAAACAAAAGCCATTAATGATTGCAAATATCTAATCAATTCACTTTTGATATAATTGTCCCGCAATCAAAGCCTTTTGTGTTCAAGTATTGTGTGGTCAGAGGTCATATTAATTAATATATATGTATGTGTGCATGTGCCAATGTGCCTACAATTAATATAGATACTGTAACGTCCTACTTAGTACTTGATATTTAATAATTAATTATCAACGCCTCATACACTATCCTATAATCCCAATAATAATAAGTCACAAGCAAAGCAATTAATTACAAACAGGAATCGAACAATAGGATATTGTCAAGTCACACCAATGTACATACATATCTACAACGGAGCCGGAAGCTATAATTATCAATTATGTGGTAGAGTGATTTATTTATTATTGTTTCGTTTTGTTTTCTTAAAGTTAGACTATTTATAGTGACAGATACTCAGTCGTGTTGTATATACTAAGTGACCTTATTTTCAATTCGAATTGAAAGAATGATTAAAAAATTCAATAATCATGGAAGAGGCGGGGTATATACACTTTGATTAAATCTATTCAATTCACTTGAAATATCTATCGAAATCAAGCGTGTTACCCTAAAATCTAAAATCCTGGAAAATTTCAACAATAATAAAACCATCCCACCTACACTACTCAGTAATACATGAGAGTCTATCGAATGGCACCCTCCAAAATACTCGAGCTAGTTCCTCTGTTTATCTGATAAGCTTCGCGCAGACCTTCCCGCATATCATAAATTTTTCTATAAAAGGTGTTGTAATAGCCATCCATCTATTTCCTCCTCGAACCGTCCAGTAATATATAATTCATTGCACCTAAACCAGGGGATCCAATAGAGGAGTATGGTATCCCATAGTAATAAATTTTTAATCCTAATTCGATTTACGGCCAAATCGTGCAGGTAAGAGGTTCTCTCCCATGATGATGGTCTCTATACATATGTATGGATGGTATACATGTACCTGGTACTTGTGCTTGTCCTTTATGTTGCTACTAGACGAGCACAATAAATTGACTATTAATCGTTACGACTGACGGATAGCAGCCGATAAGCAACATCCAAAGTTGTTTTGGAATATAATTAACCCTATAAATGGCTTCTATGTATACACATATGCAAACGTACATATCCCATACATAGTTATATATCATCAACCTAAGTAGTTTATTACACACTGGAGAAATCAAGGGTCGGGGCAAATTGATTTCTAATTAAAGCTGCTTCTCGCATAATAATTTTGATAACTTATCAATGTGAGGTTTTTCTCTTTAGTTGGGGGAATTGTTTTTTTTTCGTAAGGTGTGAAGAATGTTGCTAAAAATTAATTTTTTTTCTATTATGCCTAGGTTTTTGAACTTTTATGTGACATCAAATCTCATCAAATAGCAACCGTGAAATAAATAGATTTTAAAAACAAACAAAAAATTAAATTGAAATTGAACGATTCTGAACCTGTTGATATCTCAGAAACATTGAGGTTTTCCGGAAAATACTTTCGTGTGAAAGGAGAATACCCACTTTTCATACAACTTTATTAAGCCCGACACTTCCAGATATGAGAGATGTCTTAAACGATGCATTATGATACTCTGAACATATTTTATTAATAACGTTTATTTCAATTAAACGGGGGAAAGCTTGGCGGTCGAATGTAGCTTGAGCGACTATCTTGTGTGAGAAAGTGGACTATTCTACTTCTCGTGATTTTCCGGAATAGCTGAGTCCTGGAAACTGACTTCCGATGAGAGAAATATTCACAACAGAACATCTAATGGCCATGGAAGAAATAACTGCAAAAATATATGCGAAATGTAGTAGATGGGGTGTGTGTGACCCAAGTGCATGAAAATGGGTTATACGGCTGCTAAAACGTCCCGAGAAAGTATTCTGAATTGAGAAAAAAGTACATCACCCGATAGTATTCGGCGAGAGACCTTTAATCTGATATGCAACATGCGTTATTGGAACCACCCCCCCCCCCTGCCGGGGGTTCCTACCCTCACCTTAAAAGATATGCAGAGAAAAATTTACTTCTAAGAATTTTAGTTGGTAATGACCGAACAGTGAGACAACGGTTCCGATCGGAGAAAACATTACAGAGCCGATCTAAGATGCGAAAAATCTAGTACCTCAGTTCGAATAAAAAAAAGCGGAAGTACAAAAAAAATCAGTATGTGGATAGCTATTTAAGCCTTCGAGTATAGGAGTGTGGGTACTCAAACTTCTTCTCAGGACCTATGGAATATGATTCTGTACTACATTTTCCAAAGCCAAAGTATACCAGATAAAACTTTGCCCCCCCCCCCCCCCCCCCCAAGGATTCCCCCGCTTAATTGTAACAAAACATTGTTAATAAGATATGTTCAGAATATCATAGTGCATCGTTTCAGACAGGGTGGGCAGACTTTTCCAGGGTACGGACTACTTCTAATTTATTCAAGGTGTTGCGGTCCACTGAGTGGCGTAGGTGTGATGGGCTAAAAAAAACAAAAAAGGTCTACTCAAATAAATATTTACCTATGCTATGTATTTCTTTTGCAGTCTCATCAGAAAAAAATATTAATGCACCTATTTCACTTGGCAATGGAGTTTGAGGTCGGAGATAATTAATTTAATGATAATTATTTTTTTACATAATTCCCACCCACAAATTTAAAATTATGAAGGTATTTTATAAGTTGTAGAGGAGGTTAAAATATTTCACTATTGGACTTAAGCATTACCTGCTTCCTATACATAATATCCGTCATTCATCACATAAAATATACATTCAATAGCTGCACTGCTGTGGGGGAAAAACAACTAATACACACATATATTGAGACAATTCTTCAAATATCATTTCTTTAGATAAATTTTTCCTGTTTGTAATATTGTCATTGTAAAAGGAAACTACTTTTTCTTTTCAGAGCAATTTAATTTAATTCTTCAATGGATACCTTGTTATACGAAAAGGCGTTTACAACAGGGGAGAATGGAATAGATAAATCACTACTTGTTATGTCGTTTAAGTCCACGAAATTTTTAGTACAATAGATTTGTAATCAATCGTTAACAAAAATGGAAATTAAATTGTACTTTAATAGTAACATCTATCGCAGAAAGTGGTAGAGTGGCAAATCTACCACTTTAGTCATAAATAATAATAATAATTTATTAACAATATTATCGCTATACAATACAACAAACAACCTTCCATTTACAAGTACACATTTACAGGGTGTCCCGTAAGTCGACGTCAAGCCCGAATCGGGTGATAGACCAAATCATAACAGTTTGCAGAAAAATATAAAAAAAATTCTAATTCATGTATTTTTCAAATTATAGACATTTCTTTGGTTTTCGAGAAAATGTACACTCTGTGATGGTTTTTTAGCTCCTGTTGCTACAAATCTTTACTTTTTTTCAATTTTATTTTTCTTATGTAATCCCGAATAGTGTGCTTATGGAACCTACTGTTTTAAATTCTAAGCCTACTATTCCAGCTTAGAAGAAAATGTCACATTTTGCCGAACCAAGAATAGGAAATTAAAATTTCACCAAACTTTAACTGACTGTAATAAAAAAAAATGTACTACGCCAGTTTGGCAAGTAACTTTAAAAGTTGACGCATTTAATAAGGATTCTAAAATGGTATAACACTTGCTACAATATTTCTTAGATTACGGAGAAAAAAATTTTATTCTTCAAGAAACCCAGTTTCGAAAAATTTCTTTTCACCTACTAAAAATGATTCTAGTGTACGCAAAGCTTACCGTAGGACTGTAACTTTAAGATTCTACTTTGATTGTTGAATAGAAAGTAGGCATTGATGCCAGTAGGACAGAAAAAAAAAATTTTTGTCGGAAAATTTTCCTGAAAAGTCGGAAAATTTCGGAAAATTTTCCAGAAAAATTGGAAAATTCTGCATTTTTCCTGCAACAGATTTATCACTAATCATATCGATGAAAATTTTTCCGATGATTTTCCTGCTTTTCCGGGTTTCCCATGGAGTTTTCCACAAAAGCAACTTTATGCAACTCATTTCGCTCTACCACTTTGTCTTAGGTTGCAAAATGCTCAAACGCTTCCTTGGTCGGAAAATATCCGGAAAAGCGTTTTACATGAATTTTCCTCGATTTTTTCTGCAAGTAGTTTTCACCATTTTCGGAGAGAAAGTAATGATGCCAGTTGATAGGGAACTTGATCGTGCATAATTTAGAAAACTTTTTTACCGGAAAAGTCGCAAAATTCCGGAAAAATCGGAAAGCTGCACTTTTCCTGAAACGGATTTATCACTAATCAAATTTGTACCAAATTTTCAAATGATTTTTCCCGATTTTCCGTGTTTTCCATGGGAAGATTCAATTGTCACGCAACATGAACCTGTGTGCCAAATTTCAGCTCGCTGTGATGACGAAAAGTGGGTCTACGAGAGTGTCGAAAATAGTAAAAAAGAAATATCTAAATAGGCAGACAAATTCGTGTACGAGTTAAAGGGAAGGGCCCCAAAAAGCAATACATTTAGCTGAATTCTTTGTAGTGGACTGTATTATAACGTGTACGACGGGGTGTCGGTTTTGAAAGATAACTCAGTTTTAATTCAAAGTATAAAATTTTAATTATTAATCTGTTAATCTATTTCAAGTTTTCTTATAGCTATATCAAAATTCATTCTTAATATAGACTTAATACTAATTTACAATTCATGAGTTCAGTAAAACTTAATACCTAATAAAAACATCAAATAAAAACAACAATTCAAAAAAATGGCCGTGTGGTGTAGTTGTTGTCCGTGCTTCGTTTGCCCTTTCCTTACTTCTGTAATGAAGAAGAAGAGTATACGTTAATATGTTGGCACGAGATGGATGTTTTGTGAGAGAAGTTTTACTCTGCTCTCAAATATTAGTACAATTAACTCGTGCTACGTGAGGGCAGTTGAGTAGTTTTTTGCTCGAACTGCTACGTGAGGGCAGTCGAGTTGTAATAATGGAGTATATGTTTTCACGAATATAGCAACTTGTATTTCTGCTATAAGTGATGTTGATAAAAACATAACCAACTACTCTGCTTTTAGAGTGCAGTCTTTAGCGTGATGGTATGAAGGCAGCACTGATGACGTTCATCGTGTGCGTACCTTTTAGCTGCAGCAAATCGGAATATTGCTGCGTATGGGATAGCTGTAATGGCACTTGTGACGTTTAGTCTTGTTCGCTGTTATGAGTGCTGTTCCGTGTGGGATGGGAGTTCCTTCCATTTTAATCAGAATCAACTTCTGAATTTATTTGTTGCAGATTCAACCTCTGAAAATAGATCTGGACTAACCTTTGTATAAAGTTGTCTAAACCTTCGGGTTAACTCCTGTTTGAGATTGCTTGAGTTAATTTCGCCTTTGCAATCCTTAGGATTAACTCCTAGCCGACGTAATTTGAGTCAACCTCAAGTAATGTATTTGTTTAGGATCAACTCTTATATGATAAGTTGAGTTAACCTCAATTGTGATATTCCAGAATCAACTTTTGTATAAGGATTGAGTTAACCTCAAATATTTGTTTGGTCAGAATTAACTTCTGTTTTAGGATTGAGTTAACCTCAAGTATTTAGGACGGCCAGAATTAACTTCTGTTTGTATAATTGAGTCAACCTCAATTTGTTGGTGTAGAATTAAATTCTATATTAGATTGCAGAATTAACTTCTGGGTTGGATTAGAATTTTGGTCAGAATATACTCCAAGGCTTCGGACTTGATCAGATCAACTCTGATTTGGAAATGAGTGATTTTGCTATCGTTCGCCGCCTTTTTATAGCTGCTGAGGTTGGTCATGTGATGTACTTCTCACGGCGTTGCCATAGCGAAATTTATACCAATTGCTGCGGCGAGATCATCTGTTTGACGTAATGTCAATTGACTGGCATGTCAATTGTGTATATACCTGGAGGTACATGTAATTTAGGTGAGTTGTGTATTATTTTATTGAGTTTAATTAATTTTTTAATAATATTTTATTCTTTTCAGGTTGTGACGTCATCGAGGGATCTTTGTGGATATCACAGGAACTTTGAGGAGTACTTCAGGATATTTAATTAAGTACGTTTTAGATTTTTTTTTTATTTGATATTGATTCTTTGTGGAGTTTTTCATATTTATTTGTAGGAAATCGACAATTAAATACGTCGAGGGAAGTATGGTTCGGTGGTTGACCGAACACTTTGTTTAATAATAATGTTAAATAATAAAGAATTTAATATACTACAAATAGGAGTGAAACGATTACAACGTAGAGCTACTAATGTTCAAATCCCCTTGATTACATATAAACAATATTGTAGAACAGTATTCAAAATATGGTTTTATAATACTGTTGAAAATATTTATCGCGGTAGTCATCGTAACTTTCTTTCTAAATCTCTTCAAAAATCCAATCTTTTTACCAATTTTTTTATCAATATAGTTTATATGTAATTAAAAATTTAATTTTTTATCAAAACCCATTCCTAAGTATTTACATTCATTAACACATTGCATTAGTTCACCATGCATTTCAACACATACATCCGTATTACTATTTATCATCATAGCTTTTGTTTTCCTTTTATTCAGTTTCGATTTATTCATCTGTAACCGGTCAAATAATAATACTAAATCTCGTTCTATCTTTATTTTCAATTCATTGATGTTTGTCTTTTCCTGATATATACAACAATGCATCGTCAGCGAAAAGTACTATTTTTTAGATTCTCAACACTAATTTAATGTCATTCACATAAACAAGATAGTTCCAACAACTGACCCCTGTGGAACGCCCATCGGTAATTCTATTTTACTGAAAACTGTATTATTTATTTTGGTGCTTTGCCTTCTTCCATACAAGTAGCTATGAAACCATTGAAATTCCTTCCGACAAATTCCATATTTTCTTAGGGCTAAAAATTCTGCAACAACCTATTTGAGGCAACTATTTCTTCCTTCCATTGTCACACTACCCAATTAATCTCCGTTTCACAGGTAGCAAACATAAATCCAGACTGTTCTAATATAATCAATTTATTTGTTTCCAAGTAACTTTTTAACTGTTTTTGAAGCACTTTTTCGAAAAACTTTTCATATATAAGCAATGCATTTATTGGTCTGAATTCTTCTGCTTTTTTTGTGTTTTTAACTTTCTGAAAAGGAATAACAATTGGTTCTTCCCATAAACTAGTGAATTCTCCACACACCAACGATTTATTTATTATGTCAACCAAAGTTACACCCGATTTATACTAGTTGTCTAATATCATGCCTATACTAATTGAATTATTGTCCCGTTTTTATTCAAGTTTTTACAGATATCTTTCACATAATTATACTCCATCCTTCTAAAAATAAAGTCATAGTCTACTTTTGTAATCATGTCCGAATATCTTCTATGAAGTATGGATTCTTTTATGATCTGTACCATTTGAATAAAGTATTTATTTAGTTTCTGTACGACTTCATCAGGTTACTGCCATTTATAGTCACCAAATTGAATTTCCTTTATTTCAGGCTTCACTTCAGTGGCAACCCTGAAATAAAGTCGCATCGATTGTAAAAAACTCGATTCTCCAGTCTAGCTGGCGTGGGTCTTCCATAAATGTGTTTCTTTCAGTATGCGCGTCTTACGTCTTTATAAAGGCGGTCACCCAAAATGTATTGGCGGTCTACCGGTTGATCGCAATCAACTTAATGCCCACCCCTGGTTGAAGACCTCTTTCATGTCTGGAAATGGACATTCCCCTTTATTTGTCACGTTAAGTTCTACGGATAGGGCAACATAAAAGTTGCAGTGTAGCCATTCAAAAAAACTATGTAATTTAGTCTTAAGTTTAAAAACTAGTAATCTTGAAGGTGATTTAAAGTCAAAGTCAACAAAATATGTCCCGTTTCTTCTTTAACATTTTTACAGAAGAAATCATTCTTCTATCTCAGGCATGTCAAACTCAGACAATATTACTGACCACATGGTCATGGTAGATGCACCATCATTTGCAAGATTAACAAACTTTTGCAATGGTAATTTATACTTCTTCAAAACTTCCATAAGTGCATCAAAAATATCAGCTCCAGTGATTGCATTATGCATAGGAATAATTTCCAAAAGTTCTTCACTTACTTTTAAATTAGCATCGCATCTGCGAATAAAAACGGCAAGTTGAGCGATGGCGGCTTCGAAAATACAACGGTTGGCTCAATAGAAAGAGCATCATTGAGGATAGATTGCAACCAACAAGCTTCCACAATTAGAGCATATAGAGGCTGCCTACAGGGAGGGTTTGTATCGGCTCTTTTGTGGTCGATGATGATAGACGAGCTCCTAGAGAATCTTTCATAAGTGCGGGATATGATATGCTATGTTACGTTGATGACGTAGTGATAACAATAAGAGGCGATCAGAATGGTGCGATCTCGGACGTAATGCAAATAAACCTAAACATCGTTTCTGGTTGATCAGAAAACGAAGGTCTAAGCATTAATCTTAGCAAAAACCACTATCATCCCATAACTAGAAGTAAACTTAATCTAAAGGTCTCTAAGACCTCCTTGCATGGAACGAACATAGAACTCTTTAAAAGAGCAAGATTTCTAGGGAATATACCCGATCAGACATTTGTTGAAGGCTATATAAAAGGCCACCGCAGCTGTTTGTATATGCAAAAGGATCTAAGGTAAAAAATGAGGTTTGAATCCCAAAAATTGTTTATTGGTCCTATACCACTCTCATTAGGCCCATCATTACCTATGGCCCTCATATGATAGATAAGAAAGAAAAGTTACAAAAACTACAAAGACTTGCATGCCGTGGAATAACAGGTGCTATGAGGACTTGTCCCACATCAGCCTTATGCTTTATGATGCCGAGGTTACCTACTCTATATCTTTTCATTAAAAAGGAAGCGGCTCGTACTGCTAAGATGTTAAATGCCAGCTCCAAAGAATCTGGAGACTTAGTGAGTCATCAAAAAAATTTTCTAGTAATTCAAAATGGCTCAATACCCTCTAAGTTTACAGATACAATGCCAAAGACTCTTAGATTTGGGGGGAGCTGTAAAGTGATTATAGAAGACCGCAAAAGCTGGAAGGATAATGGACTGAATTTCTCACGCCGATCACTCGTCTGATACACAGGCGGATCTCAAAAGGTAGGCCTGTGGAGTATTGGAGTCTATAAACTGAGATGTAAGGTACACAAGGTACTGACTGCCTTTTAAGCAGAAATCTATGCAATAGAAACGTACATTAGAATCAATATACAAGGAGGCTATCGATACTTATATAAACTCAGTCAGGCAAGCCGAAATTAAGGCATTATACTCCAATACCTTTATTTCAAAGCTGGTTTGGGACTGTAGATTTACTAAGAAAGAACAATAAGGTCTCCCTTAGATGGGGTATCAGGACACGTGAGCATGAAGGAAACGATACCGCAAACTATTTAGGTGCGGAATATCTATTTATCGGACCCGAGCTCTTCTACGGCATCACAAAAAGACACCTTCCAGGAGAAATAATATCCAAAACAGAAAAGGCTTATGAGCTACAGTATCATAATCTTCCTAGACTAAAACACACGAAGAATAACTTCCCATACAAAGCCTTTAAAAAGTCAACAATTGTGGTAAGTACATAATGACTGGCTATTGCCCACTTGCGTGCATGCTTAAGAAAATGGGCAAGACCCCAGATGAAAACTGTCGGTTCTGCAGAGCATGTTCTACTCATATGCGCAGGTCTTGCTCGCCAGAGGATTCAATGTCTGAGTACAAGGGCTTTGTTACTTCATCATACGTCCGGAAAACTAATCCTAATAAGGTATTAACCTTCCTAAAATAGGCGAATGCCAGCACACAGATCTTTTAGGTCACGGTGCTTAGAGCCGGTTTGCAGTCCCCACCGCCCTATTTCATAATTAATAATAAAAATTAGAAAAGCATTCCAAATTTGCCGAAGTCTATATAAATATCGAAAGCAACTAGCATAGAGGTCTTGATTCCCATTTTATTAAGGCAGTTATAAGCTTCCGTGTCATTTCCTAATACATATGATACCTATTTTATCGTTGAATAGCATGTGGTCTCTACCAACACCATCGCAAAAAGATAATTTATACCACCATAAATATCCATAAAATATTTTTGTAACCATAAAAATTTCCAGTAGATGAACACATTTTTGCCGAATATCGAACTGAATAAAAAAAAAAAAAATCTCAAGAAAAATTTCAAAGAAAAAATCAGTCATATTTGCTTCGATTCTAAAACCACTAAATCCTAAAAGGACTTCATAATTTCAAATTCGGTTTAATAAATCCAACCAAGGTCTGAAGCCCTAAAGTAGAAAATCCCACTCGGCACACCATCTTTTTCGTCCGCAAAACTCAATAAAGCTTGAAATAAAAGTATTAGGCGCTCATAAATATTTGAACACTTATTGGAAACTCTTAGTTCATATATCACGTCAGATATTGGCCATGCCATTAAGTGGAAAATTTATGGAAGATTTCTTCCATAAGCTAAGCAACGCATAGATATACTTCACCCCATCCTCCCAATATAATTGAACCGGATGATGCCGATGAAGCTTTATGGGGAGGATAACAACTAAAGTCATGAATTTTGGCGAATTATAGATGTGCTTCTTTCTGCAAACTTAGCCGCGTAAACTTTCCTCCACATAGCAAACATGGGGTTCACGCAGAGGTGGGTCATTACTATATAATTCGAAATGGGCAAAATACATGAGAAGTGGTGCGGGAGTGTAGTGGATGGGAAAGGGGGGGGGGGGGGTCTAATTATAAATTCAGAAAGCCTAGCAAATGCAAAATTAAAGGTAATTTAATCATTTAACGAACCCACCATCTACAATTATACATAAATCATTTGAAATGAGTTCGTAAAACTTTTCAACCATTAAACCTTGATAATACCTATACTAACGTAATAATGCGCCGCCGAGACGGTCAGTAGACATAACCTGTATACGGCCTGACCTAAAACACACTTTCGGACTATAGTTAAATCCGAAATTAATTTAACTTATCGTTCGGGATATGTTTGGGATCAAAATTTTAATGGTTGGTCCAACCTTAGAACAACACCCAACCCGAGAAAATTGTTGTAGATAGCTAGCTCTCTCTATAAGGTCACAAGTTAAAGGGCTACAAATGTATTGTTGCATAAATACATGCATACCTACATTCATACAGAAACATACATAGAATATTTGGTGAGGCGTGATGGTGGATTAGAAGGATGTCGATTAGGGTAACTTAACTACACAAGGCATATGCCGGGCTGTTGGGATACTAAAAACAGAGAAAAAAGGATTAAACATAGGTGTAACTTGTTGGGGGCCATTGGATCCAGTAAAATTTGTTTCAACTCCCAAACGCCTTTTGTGAACTTAATTCCATTAAAGCGTATTCAGCAGGTTTCAAAATGTTGCATAGATTAGGAAACAGAAACGTGTGCTTTAGGGGAGTGGGTTGAACTGAACGGTTGCATGCATGTTCGACCTCACAAGCTCATTTCAATGCAATTAATTTTGCTAATGCATATGTACGAAGGATTTAGCTTAATCCCGATTATTGCCTCCCGCAACGTCGTGATACCTATATATATGTATGTGTATAGCTGCACTCTCATGAAGCTTAAACTGTGTAAGCAGTTTACATACTAGATATATACATACATACCTGGGTAGGCGGCAAATTGTTAACTGGAATATACGCCCAAACCTTTTGGGACAAATGGAATTGATCTGGATTTTTTAAGAAGACACATTTTTGCTATACACACACACACACACACACACTGAACACACTTACGACTATCCATCATGTGTCGGATTTTTTTTTCTAACGCCAATGTTTTCGGGTAAAGTGTTCTTGTTCCATTTTTCTACTTTACAGATTATTTCCTGTCATCACTTGTAACCCATTTTTTTTTTTACATTTCGTAGAGGGGTTCTTGTTTTAGGGCAAACTTTAAGCCATAAGAGGTGTGAGCTCTGAATATCTCTGGCATATAGGTATAAAAAGCCGTCCGCCTGGAGGACATAGAACATTAGCTATAGACGACATCAGCCTAAGTAAGTGAGACTTAAGCGGCACAGATTGTTTTAATTAAATTAATTCAGTTGGAATCAGATACATATTTGACCTATATACGTACTTACAGTTAAATCGTCTGAATTAGTACGCGAATATTTCATCGGGGTATGAAAAAGAAATGGGTCTCATGGTAATGTTTCAGAGACGAATGATTTATTACTATAGGTAACGACTACAACTACATCTATCTGTCAGTTTGGAAACTAATTAACATAAGAACTATGACCATTTAAAAAGAAAATGAATGAATGAGATACCTAGGACCTATATATGAGCCGTGTAATTTAAATGTGTTAAAGTCAGTTTTCTTCTATATTTTGAATTAACACTTACGTTTGAAAGTTAGAATGAATGTAAAATAATTTTTTTTGTTACATTCTGAGTATTTATTAATTTGACTAGTGAATTAAAGATAAGCATTTCTGAGCGAATTTAGTAACAGCAGTGACTGTAACTGAAGAGGATTTAGAAAATGATGCTGATCGAGTAGCAGAAACAATTGCTATGATAAGAGACTGCGGTCGTGCTACATGTGTCGATGTAAATTTGGCTAGCAAACATACACTTCCAACGATATTATCAAAACAAAGTTATAGAATTACAAATGGACAACCAGTTCTCTTTGATCCGGAGTACTTTAAATTAAAACCGCGAAGCTCTAGCCCAGAGAATTCAATTAGCAAATCTTCTGATGTGTCTACTAGTTCATCATCGGATGCGATGTGTTGCGATGTATTAGATTCAGACAAAAAGAATACAAATTTTGATTAATTAAACCAAACTTTTATTTAAATAATAAGCGACGTGACAGATAATTGTTTTCTCAACGGCTACTCTTTTAAAAATAATTACGAACAGTGAAAAGAAGTCAGAAGTGCATTCTCTAGGCTTACTAGATTTACTGGTTTTGATGGCGATATATGGCGAGTCATTGCTGCTGCAACATTACACCCGCCTTGGAGTAAATGCGAATTTAGTTCAAAATTACAATTCAATAAATTACATCGTGAAGAGACGTCATCAGAGAGTGGAAGTAAGCATAATTTCACTATCGGTCGCGAAAGTTCTCCTTCAGCTGTTCTTACGGTCGTGACTCGAACTTTTCCATCTTGTCCAGGATGTACCTTAGTAATACGCCCCATTTTCCATCTTGTTGGAGGAAATCTTTCGTCGTGAATGATGACCAAATCCTTAGCTTGAAAATCTCGAGCCGGTTAAATCCACTTGGTACGTCTTTGGAGGCTGACTAAGTACTCTCCGCTCCACCTTTGCCAAAAGTATTGTCGTATCTGTGACAGGGATTGCCATCGATTCAGCAAAGTTCCCTTGAAACGCAGCATGTCAGGTTCTGGAAGTGCCTTGAGCGGCTCCCCAATGATAATGTGTCCTGGCGTGAGCACCTGTAAATCATCAGTCTCGCTGGGTAATTTACATAACGGGCGAGAGTTTACGCATGCTTCAATATCAGCCAGAATCGTGATGAATTCTTCGTACGTAAGCGTGATGTTCAAACAAGCAAGAGCACGGCGCAAGTAGAATTTAACACGTTTTACAGCTGCCTCCCAGTAGCCGCCCATGTGAGGAGCAGCAGGTGGGTTAAAGTGCCAAGTAACATGATCGTTCGATAGGTAGCTGTGCAGTTGTTCGTCAGCAGATGCTTGAGAAAGTAGAGCCCTAAGTTCTTTCTCCGCTCCAACGAAGTTGGTTCCATTATCGCTGTAAAGCTCTATGCAGTGTCCCCGTCTTGCGATGAATCTTTTATAAACGGCGATAAAAGTATCAGTTGACAAGTCGCTAGATAGTTCTAGATGCATTGCACCTGAAGCCATGCAGATAAATATGGCTTTCATAGCCTTAGCTCCTCGTGCCTTGGAATAACGAATTGCAAAAGGACCTGGCCTAGCAGGTTCTACTCGAGCCTTAGGCAAATCTCCAATTAACTGAAGATGCTGAGTATGTCTGAAATGGCAGCATGTAACACAATTGTGAGCTATTTTACGAAGAATCCCTCGCGTGCTTAGTACCCAAAAGCGTGTTAGAAGTACAGTTTGCATGAGTTGGGGTCCAGCGTGAAGCGTAATGGAGTGAATTTCCGTACAGACCAGTTTAGTGAGTGTTGATTTAGCTGGTAATAAAATTGGGTATTTTACGTCCGTTCGTAATGGAGCCTGCCGGAGGCGTCCTCCACTCGGAGCACTCCTTTGCTATCCATAAAAGGGCGGAGTTTGATAAGCTTACTCCTAGTTGAGAGTGGTTTATTGTCCTGCAAATTGGTTGATATCTACTGAGAAGTGATGAGCTTAACGCTTCTTACCCAAAATTCGAAAGCATCGTTGAGCTCTGTATGCTTGATGCGTCCTTGGCGTATGTTGACATTACTTGCGATTCGGCATTTGTTGTTTTTGTTGTTATATATAAATCGTAATATAACTGCGGTTATTCGTTTTAGCTTAGAGAGCAATGAGTACATGTCGAGAAGATCCCATAGCTGCACAGTAATTTGGGTTTGTAGTACTGCCTGGGTGTTGGAGCATATCCAACTCAGTGTCGTACGATGTATGCTGATGAAATTTCCAGGAATGTTCTGGTTCGCTAAGCCATGGTGGTCCAGTCCACCATAAAGGATGATATATAAGTTTCTCAGGAGGTATACCACGGGATGCGCAGTCAGCGGGGTTGTCTACTGAGCTCACATGTCTCCAATTTTCTGGGGGCAGAACCTTTTGAATTTGTGCAACTCGATTTGCGACGAAAGTCACCCATTTGCTGGGGTGCCCACGAATCCAGAACAAAGTAACTGTGGAGTCTGTCCAGCCATAGTGCACCGAAAATGATTACTGATTGATAAATGCACATGTTCCAAGAGTTTAGCTAGTAAGCCGGCGGCACACAATTCTAAGCAAGGTAAACTGGTTACATCTAGAAGAGCCACCTTGGTCTTAGCGGTGACTAGCTTCACAACGAAAATTGTGCGAGCATAAATTACAGCCGCGTAGGCGGCCTGCGAGGCATCTGCAAAACAATGTAAGTCGGTAACAGCACCAGCTTGCCCCATTCCTAGCCATCTCGGAGTTCGAAGATTAGATAGGTAATCCAAATTACGTCTGTAGTGAAGCCATTGTCGTAAAGTGTGGTCGGGAACTTCATCATCCCAATCTTGCTATGATCTCCATAGCTGTTGAAACATCTTTTTAGCGAGGATTGTGCAAGGCGATAAAAATCCTAGGGGATCGAAAAGTTTAGCAGAATCGGATTATAACGAGCGCTTGGTTACTGGCAACTTGACTTCTGGTAAATGGACAGCGAACCTAAGATAGTCATATGCTGGATTCCACTGGAGGCCTAGAGCCTTTACTGTACCTTCATCAGAAAGTGAATGAGAGGCCTTGGTTTCACGGAGCACAGTTGGTATTACTTTAAGAACTGCTTCGGAATTAGAAACCCACTTACGTAGCTCGAAACAGCCTCGCTGTAGTAGCACACAAATTTGGGAGCGAAGTATGTTGAGATCAGCCTCATTATTATATCCTGTAAGCAGATCGTCCATGTAAAAGTCAGTGAGTACGACTGCTGCAGAGATTGAAAGATCCTTTCCTTCATCTATAGCCACTTGTTGCAGACATTTGACTGCGAGATGCGGAGCGGAAGCGAGGCCATAAGTTACAGTTAGTAACACGTAATCCTTTATAGGATCATCATAAGATTCACGCTAAACAATTCTCTGGTGCTCGCAATGTTCCTTGGCAACATTGATTTGTCGGTACATTTTAACCACGTCGGCTGTCGTTGCGAAGCGGTGGGTGCAAAAACGTAACAATATCGTTGCTAAGCTAAAGCTGGTTGCAACTGGGGGCCAATCATCTGAGTGTCATTGAGGGAAATTCCACTCGAACTCTTTTTCGATGCATTGAACACAACCCTGAGCTTGGTTGTAGTGCTCGATTCTTTTATAATAGCTCGATGAGGCATGTAATATGATTTCTCAGTAGGTGGATTAGGAGGCGCTTCCTCCATGTGGCCTAAGTCCATGAATTCTTTCATAAATGCCTTGTATTGATCATGTAGACTTTGGTTTCTCTTTAATTGGGGTTCCACACGATGTAAAGCTTTGATATCACCGTTACGTTAGTTTCCAAGCGGTAGTTCTGGTCTGAAAGGTAATTCAACTACATACCTTCCACTGTGAAGTCTATAGTGAGTGTCCGCAAATATCTTCTCACAGGCTTGCTCCTCATCTGTCCGATGTTTGGTCATTGGGATGTCTTCCAATTCCCAAAATTTGGAAACAGCTTCCGTGAGCTCTACGTTTGCGTGCAGAGACACTCTAGCGACATTAGATGGCGAAGTATCTACTGTCTGAACTTGACCCAAAAGTTCCCAGCCAAAAGCGGAGTTTTGTGCAACTGGTGTTCTGATGGGCCCTTGACAAGGCCTTCTAATAGAATAGCTCTTAATTCATCTGCTCCTAGCAAGACATCGATAGACCCAGACCTGAAAAACTGTGGATCTGCTAGCTGTAGATGGCTCAAATGAGGCCACAGTATCCTGTTGAATCCTGTACTAGGGATCTCATTAGTAATCTTGGATAGGATTAAAGCTTCGATTGTAATTGAAAAGTCGCTTACCAGTGAAGATAATAACAATGGCACTAATCCTTTGGACTGGCCTGCAGGAGAGGCACCTATCCCTGTGATAGAAATAGCATGAGAATATCGGCTTACCTTAAGACGTTGTACGCAGGCCTCCGTAACAAAGGATAACATGAGAGCCAGTGTCGAACAGAACACGAGCTGGCTGCTGACACCCAGAGGAGTCCAAAATATTCACGATAGCAGTAGCGAGCAATACTTGTTGACGAATGTTGGCGCAGTTTACAGATATGGTTCCATCCGAATGCAAGAGTGTGTGATGACGTTGATCACAAATACGGCACAGTGTAGGCTGCGGCAAGAGCCAGACTGATGACCATTGCTCAAACAGTTGAGGCATAGGTTCTTAGACCTTACTGCATTAGATCTAGCTGTACAAGCTAGGGATTTAAACTATTGACATGCGTATATAAAATGATTTCCTCCGCAGTATTGTCAAACGGTTCGTTTAAGGATCAACGAGCGGCTTCCAGATGTTTGTGCATAATTAAGTTGCTTTTCCTGGTTATCAGTTCATTTTGAACTAATATGGAGGGAATCCCTACTGTGCTTGGCTTTTGAGTTCTTAGATGCTTGCGTTCGTGCGGTATGTGACACTAAGGCTGATAGGGAGCCACATCGTTTCTCTAGGAACTGCGTGAGGTCATCGAACAATGGTACCGTTGATGTTGTTAGCGACATTTCCCATTGCTTTCGACTTTCAGCATCAAGTTTACTAGCCAATCATTCCATTGATCAGCGGGGCGGTTATGAGCTTTGAGTGCCCGAAATTGTGTCAGAACAGTGTCTAACAGTGCATTGATGGCAGTAGCGGACTCATATTTTACCTTAGGAATAACGAATAAGGATGCTAAATGTGAGTCAACAATTACCCGCAGGACATCGTATCGATTCTTCAAAGATGACCAGGCTTCACTAAAGTTATCATCTGTAATAGGGAATGACTGAATTACGTCAAGTGGCTCACCTTGCAAACTATTGCGTAAATAATGCAACTTCTGACTTCCTGTTAGTGTCTCATTGTTCTGAACTAGTGACACAAATCTATCATGAAACGATTTCCATTCATAAAGCACACCATCGAATGTAGGTAGCGTAATAGGCGGTAGGTTAAATGCGGGTCGTGGTGCTGCTGCTGCGGAAATGTTCATCGAAGGATGTGTTGTTATTGGTGTTTCTTGTTCACTTAGTTTAAACACTGATAGTAGTCGGTAAAAATTTCTTATTGCTCCTCTATACCACTATTCAGCTTGAATAAACTCATCTTCTTGCGTTGATATAGTGGCTTGTCCACAGGATCCCAAAAGTAGATCATGAGCTAGTTGAAAGGCGTTCCATTGGTTGTCTAATAACTTGATGAAAGCTTCAATGCTGCTTTGATCGTGGGTGCCTGCTGCCTGTTTACTTGCAGGTAAGGAACGCTTTATAGCGTTTTTTGCGGTGTCACGTTTGCTTACTGCAGACATCGTGGGAATACAATTTTACGCAATAAGTTTCAGATTAAGTCACGTACTTCCCTTTCTCCTGATTGTATATTCACGCTAGTATGTGACGTGTAGCCAATGATAAGTGTCGTCGCTTGCGTTTTCTTCACCTCTTGAAAATGCTGGATATTGAAATTTCAGCGAGAAATTAATAGAAGGGATTCCGTGGCTGGTTTATCTTTTTCTTCTCAATCCAGGTTCGAAGGACCAAAAATATGTTGCGATGTATTAGCGGGGATAAGATTCAGAGAAAAAGAATACAAATTTTAATTAATTAAACCAAATTTTTATTTAAATAATAAGCGACGTGACAGATAATTGTTTTCTCAACGGCTACTCTTTTAGAATAATTACGAACAGTGAAAAGAAGTCAGATGTGCATTCTCTAGGCTTACTAGATTTACTGGTTTTGATGGCGATATATGGCGAGTCATTGCGGCTGCAACACGATGTATAAAACATTTACAATTGAGAAAATTGGTGGTTTTCCCAGCAAAGTAAAATGCAAATTTGATCAGAGAACTTTAAATGGGAAAAGTCTATTGATACCATGTGTGTCTGACAGTAATAATAGTATAGATAAACGCAAGGTGCTTCAAATCAACGAAGAAAATACTAATAATAAATTATCTAAAGGTAAATTTATCACGCCCAAGGAGTTGTATATATGCAAAAAAGGTCAAAATCATCGTTTTGAATAGTTAGTTAGTTAAACGATTTTAGGGGAAGACACAGTAGATCAATTCTGGTCCTAGTGGGACAATTGGGTCCCTACTTTTAACCTTAACATTAGTTCAAAGATAAGCACCGAAAGACTTTAAATCAAATCAAATCAAAAGACTTGATCAAAAGACTTGCCAGCTCATAAGATTTAATTTGATGCAGTTCTAATATTTATAACAAACAAAAAGCAAGAAATCCATTAAGAAGTTTCGCGTTTAAAAAAAAAACTTAAGTTTATATTCAAAAATATCTATTATTCATACTGTGTTTGGCAATAGTGTTTTTGTTTTTAACGCATCCTTAGTACAATTAAACAATATATACCGAATTTACATAAATGGGGATTTCTTTTACACATTAAACATGTTTTTGGAGGAATTTCCACAATTTGCGCTGACAAAAATCCTGGCCCGACTTTAAAACAAATACAAATTTATCACCGCCGAAGAAGTGCCAACCGATTTCGATGTCAGAATTTAATCCATTCAAATCCACTCCACTACCGAATTAAGAACGGTCTAGACTATTCCATTCCAGTTGGTGTTCACAAGGCAGATTAAAATTCATTCCGGAATTTAATAATCCAGTCCAGTCCAATTCATATGAACAAGAAAAGATGTCACAAAGATTGGAAGAAATTTCGATATATTTGCTTACTGTAAAGAAAAAGAAGTAAAACCATATGGAACCGCAATATTATAACTAGGAAGACTTGGAAGTTGGAGGATATTTAAAAACAAAAACTTGTAACGAAGTTACAAATTTCAGGCTAAAGAAAAATTATTTTTTTGATCCACCATGGGAATATCTAATTACAATTTGAACTTAAGCCCAAGTTACACCGCCACTGGGGCATGCGAACAAGCTGCCATAGTCAGCAGCGGCATGATCAGCACGCCTATGCATGTACTAGTCTAGTACAAGAAAAGCTTTTCAAAAGAGCTTGAAAGCTTTTCTGTACACACACAACTTGCTCCAGTAGAAGCATCAGCCACTCAGCCACTGAGAAGCTCTGGCCCCTGGCTATATAAAGCGCACCAATCGGCCACATAATTCAGTCTGATCAGCGAGCTCAACCAAGCAAGTTGGACAGACTATTTAACTAGGGTACTAGTGGTGAGCGAAATTCCCGCACTAGCAAACCTGACACGTCGATTGAAATAATCAACGTGTCTTTCCTAAAATCCTGCGTTGAGGTTTGCGAGAAATATCCCGCCTCGACATTGCACTGGTACGTCGTGTGAGAAATCCCCGTACCATCCGTCTCTGTTAGAACTAGTCGCACCAAGCTATTTTATTGTTAATTTGGATACGTCGTGTGAAGAATCCCCGTATTCGACAAACAAGCCTTTTGAAATACTGCCCGTCTCCCTCTCAGGTCTTAGTGGTAACATAGTATTAAACATATACTAGTATAGGGTACACATCATAGACCTTAAGGAATTAGATCTAGAATAGTATATGATTAGCATTGTAAGTGATAGGCTATTCGTTCAATAAAGAATTTATTATTATATGGTAACTAAAGGATTTTCGTTTTTTTAAGAAACCCTGATCCAGTCAGCTATCCGCAACCATCCCATAGAAAATCCGTTACAAACTCTAAAGCTTGACAAAATCATTAGTGAATTTCCAGATCACATTTTGACGCTGTATGAAATACGCCAAATACGTGTTGTATTAGATGGCGTTATATCTGAACCTCATCCTATTAATGCCGGTGTCCCCCAGGGCTCTGTTATTTCTCCGACTCTATTTCTAATCTTCATTAATGATCTGCTTTCCCTTACTTTCAATCCTATCCATAGCTTTGCTGATGACAGTACCCTTGATTTCGCATACTCCTTTGACACCCTTGCGGATTCCAGAGGGAACGCCACATGTGTTAAACGAGACTGCATGATTAGATCATTGAATAACGATCTTGACAATATTCTCGCTTGGGCAAAGTGAATCGCGTCGAATTCAATGCATCTAAGACCCAAAGCTGTCTCATCTCATTAAAACAAGATCATAACTTAACCACTCCCGTTTCGTTTGATGGTGCATTAATTTCTGATTCACCGTCACTAAGCATTCTTGGCATTAATATTTCCAGTAAGTTAAGCTGGACAGATCACATCTTCTCGGTTGCCAAAGAAGCATCAAAATGTCTTGGTTTTTTGAAAAGGTGTAAGAAATATTTCAGCCCATCAAATATAGCGCTCCTCTATAAGTCCTACATCAGACCTAGAATGGAATACAATTCCCATATCTGGGCCGGGGCTGGTCGCACAGCCTTAGCTTCATTGGATATTGTCCAAAAGAGAGCCTGCAAGCTCATTGGCGATGTGGCAATTACTCGTCATATCGACTCGCTCGAGCACCGTCGTAATGTTCGATGCCTTTCGCTCCTTTATCGCTATATGCATGGTCAATGTTCTGATGAAATATCTAGTCTGATCCCTTGTAGAATAGTTCCTGCACGCAATACTCGCGCTGCATCCCGCGCTCATCCTTTTACCCTTCAAATTACCTTCGGCCGTACACTAAAATTCCGTGATGCTTTCTTATCCCGAACTGTGCGAATGTGGAACAGTCTACCATCTTCTGTCTTTCCTCCGGCATACAACCTGCGAAAGTTTAAGGGCGACATACATCGGCACCTCCGCCGCTCTCCTCATATCCCTTAATCCTTTCCCTATCTCCTTCCTGCCACGCTATGCTTTCCATCATAGGGTATCCCCTGAGCTTGGCTTAATAATATAAAAAAAAAACAAAAAAAAAATCCCTTCAAATAAGTTTTTCAATAAAACACGATGAAAGTAAAAAATATAGAACAAATATGGAGATGAAAAGCGAATTATGACAACAATTAAAAACGTGAGCGTAAAGTGTAATTCGTGTTAGGTAAGTCTCACATTTTCAATACTAATCTAAGAGTGAATTTTCTATCCACAAAACTGAAATACTTCACATTTTTACACCTTTCTTGGTGCTGTAGGTTTTGTACGACTTGCTGTGTGACTATTTTTTCTTAAATATTATATCAAGTTTCACAAAACAGATTTTATAGGGCCCAGACGCTGTTATCTGACATTGTGAGAGAGCATACCACATTTCAACGTTACAGTTCGGCCGTTCAGTATTCAGTCATAGTGGTGTCAAGTGTCCGGTCGGTTCGGAATACGTTAAGATTGTTATGATAGGTCAGTTGACGGTAAAATACAGAGTAAAGTTGTTAAAGAGATTCGAGCGTTTCATTCATTCGGTTTTAATTACTAGTTTTCGTTATTTGATTACTTTTGGGGACACGACAAATTGTCGTGTCCCCAAAAGCAATCCCGTAAGAAACAATTGACTATCAATAGACTTTTAATAAAACTCACGTATTTCCAAGTTAAAACTTTATTTCTTTTCTCCAGTTAATTCTATTTCGATCTAAGTTAAGGCGCCTGAACTTAAAATAAAAGCTCGATGTCGGACAGTAATGCCACCTGTCAGGCTTTACCTAAAATAAATGTTCCTTTATGTAGTGCCACCTGTTGAGTGTTAGCTAACATATTTTATTAAGCTTATGATTCATTCATTATTATATTGTCGTATTCTTAGAAACAAAGAGGAATACTAACAGGCTATATTAGTGCTGCCGGATCTTTGTGATGAGCTCAAACAGCTGACAAACTAACGCATACAAAGACTGGGCAAGTAACAAAAATCGATAGCGCCTCATTCGAATATAAAATCGACCAGCAAAGAAGCACTCAACTTGTTCTTAGAAATTTACTGGAAATTTTTTCTTTAGAAATTTTATGCATTATTCGTGGCAGACAGCAATGCATCGTTCCAATATAAAAACAGCGATGTCTCGACCTGATGTAGAAATCCTTAATTTTTTTCTAAGACGTTAGAAATTTCTTAATTTTGCGATGACACCCCATTTTCAAAAAATTATATCTGGAGATTGGAACATGAAGCTTAACACTTTATATTTTTCATAAAAAAATACAGCAGTACCGAACGAAATTTTCTGTTGTTAATAGTAGTAGTTTTTTCAAATATTGAAAATTTGTTTGTGTTTATTTTCATTTCAAAGTTAAAAGCAAAAAATTGCGATGGTGTTCAGCTTCGTTATGGAGATATACATTTTTAAAGTGACCACGTATTCACAGCTGTTCCACGTAAAAGCAATCCCTTTGTATTATGTTGGACTAATTTTGTAACAAATCATTTCCAATTTAGATTTAACGTTCATAGTTTATATGAAATACAAAAATAGCTCACCCGTATTTTTTTCCCCCTGGGGATATGGTAAGGTAAGGGGAAATAAAAAATATGGATGAGCTAAGTAGCTCTGCATTCCATACAAACTGTCAAAGCTTCATCAACATCGAAGATGCTCGGGTTCCAAGGTGATTGGTTTTGTGTGGAATGGCTAGTACGATACCAGGTTGTATTATATACCTTTGGAAACTTTACTTTGAAGAATGATAAAAAGAAAAGTAAAAGTAGCCAAACCGGAGGATTATTAAAACATGTTTACAAAACAGAATAATTTATTGACATTTTAGTGTTTTACACATCTTCTTTCTGGTATAATTTGGAGATATCAAAATATAATTTATAAATATTATCTTCATTGTATTCATTGTCATTATCCCGAATATTTGCTCCTTCCCTCCGTTCTCCAGTACTAGAGTTAGGACAAAATTATAAATTATTTAAAATGAAAGTGTAATACTTCAGTATACCTTCGATCTCCTTGCGAGCAAAACTCTTCAAAACTGTGGCCATCAACTTTACGAACCTCCATTCCATGCGGTATGCGCGGATCTATTAATTCGGGAATAATCCAAGATTCATAAGATTTTATCAACTTTTCCTTCATGTTATGTTTCCAAAAGTCATCGTCCCGAGTTATTGTTTCCTTCTACTTGAAATTATCAAGTCTCCTCATTCCAATTTACCTTTTCTCACTTTATTTACCTTTGCACCCATTATCACAATTTTTTTAAATATTTTAAAACATATATAATCTGAACTTTTGCACACACAAATACATACATATATCAAATAGAAACGATCATCGCACCATTTACGTTTGTTCGTCAGAAAGCCAAGTAATACAGAGCTTTTCTCTCATACAAATCAAAGCTCAATGAAAGAATTTCTATAGTTCAGTTTGAGCGCCATCTACTATTGGTTAGTAAAACCGAATTCTTGCTCTTCGATAGTCGTCCTTGATGATCTACCCGCTGCGGAACTATCCATTACAAAGATCCTTTTGGCTAACTCATTCTAGGTAATTTTGTTGTCCGCATTTTGTGTTGAAGTTGGTTCGTTAGATCATGTGGTGAATAATTTGCGTAAATAATTTCTATCAATTTCAATTGTGAGAAGAAATTGAGATGCAATGTAGGACGAAGTTAAGTATGTGGACTTGCGAGATACCAATGGTATCTTCAGTCCACTTGCGTTGATCTGCAGGTAGCTGTCTGCAGCCCACCGGTTCTAACTAGTTGAGGACTCTGTGTGGAAGAGCACTCGTGGAGGACTGGCTTCTTGTCGAACAGTTTCGAGGCTTCAGGAACTATCTTCAGTATTGCGCAATCCGGGACGTCTGGCTTCTAAACAGGCTGTCGTGGGATACCTAGAACTTGGGTTATAAAGCACAGTATATATAGCGGCTGGAGCTGGACATCCAATCTGTGGGGATATCAGGAATAGCTTGAAAAAGGATGATCCTTGAGGATCAGCGTCAGCACAGACAGTCTTTTGGGATCCAGAAACTATCTGTCTGCACAGATAGTCTTTGCAAATCCTGAAATTGTTTGATGAAGGTCGAGCCTTGAGGAAAAACGTCTTCACACACAGTCTCCGGGGAAGAACAATCCTTGAATAATCTATTGTGGTGGTTGTGGTGGACAGAGAGATATTGTCTAAGTCTGCATGACTTAGGCCGACATTCTTCTTTGAACAGAAGAGTATGTACTTTGTACAATTGAAGGATGGTCGCTTATTAGTGTATGTTAGATATTTGGGTTACGGTGTGGAGTTGCGTTAAATCAACCGGGTGCTGTGACCCAGAAATCGACAGGTATTTTAGATGAGTCTCACTTAGAGCAGTAAGTTCAATGTCAATCATGCACTGGTATAAACTGGTACTCATTGGGACAGGATATACTCTGTCCCATGAGGGCGCTTATTGTCCCATTGATACTAATTCGTCCACTAAGACTACCGTGCTAGGTGACCTCGTAAAAATCCAACAGAATCTAGATAGTGAGAAACTTATTAAAATTTAGAGAGAAATTGCTCTCGGGGGCTCTCTCTCTCTCTGACTACGTAATTTCATATTTGTTTTTCTTTTATTTTAATTTTCTAGACTTCAATCTTATTCACTTAAGCTTCTTCTCCCGATTTTAAGTTAATAATTAACACAAATTAAACAACTTCGACCAGAGTCACTTGTATCCAAACTTGAAAAGAAAAGAGCCCTTCCTTTATACAATTTGTTCCCCTACCTATATATGGTAGAAGTTTTCTTCCCAAATTCAAACGATAATCAACATTGATCTGGTTGAATGTTAGGTATGCATTTGAAACTTTGAATAACGTAAATATTTCTAGCTAAAACAAATATGTTTTGTTCTAGTTTCAAATGATTTATGTTTTTCATTCATTTTGTCGTAAAAACATCGCGCATTCATTATACGTTCAAACATTTCACATAAAAAAAAAAATAATTAACATTAAAGAATTTTCATTAACCCTTACCGAACATGTACTCCACCTCCACTCCATTCATCCATCCAACCATCAAATTCATATAGTTAAAACTGCGAAATCCAAATCACATATGTATGCAAGACCATAATTTGCGTATTAAGCAAAGAAAAATTAGTTCATTTCCAACAAATATGTTTCTTTATCGGTGTTTTTTCTCCTTGTCCTCTGTCGTGTCAAACTCCCATTTCACAGAGGCACACAATAATGGAAAAATCGCTTTCGTAATCGAGCATGCATGAAAATTGTAACACAATTGAAGAAAACAATACTCTTTTGCTCGAAACTCTCATACGCACTAACATTAAAAATAATTTAAATAAATAATCAATGAAAAACAAACACACGCAACACACATTCGATGGTAATTTGGGGTTCCGCAAGGCTACATTCTTAGCGTTATTTGTTTAACGAAATTCGAAAAATTTCATTTATAGGTATGTAGTAGCTATGGAAGAGTTGAAGAATTTCTACAGCGTTGGTATATGTTTTAATGCCAATCACATACCAATCACCAGAAAAAAGGATGGTATATTTTTTTTTTTTTTTGGTTCGACGCAGGGTTGATTTTGTTGGGATTTTACAATATCTAATACATGTCTGAGTTTGTGTGTATTTATGTAAGAATGTATAATAGCTGAAATATATCTTGTCATGCTGGAAAGCTATTATTGAAGTCAATCCACATCCATATAGGATATATTTATGTATATGAAACAGAAGTGACCCAAAATATGCAAATATCTAAATATTAGCAACGGAAAATGATAACCGATTGATGTTTAAATGAAACTCACAAATACAAATCGCTTTGATTACACGAAACATGCAAAAGGTGGGTGTTACAAGTTACATATGTATATATAAAATTGTTGTGCCAATGAACGGACGTGATTTGATTTATAAACGAATTGAAAATCTCTGATTTACTGAATTTTGCGGTTAATTGGATTACAATTATTCTCTTTTTGATTGTATTCTGGATTGTGTAGACTGGACTATTTTGAGAGAAGATTTCATCCTAGAAATTATTCGGAAGGGATGAATATTTTTAGTGTAATTAATTAAAAATTACTCTTTGATGAAATTTCTACACTATGCAAGAGATTCTAAAGATTTTAGAATTAAAATTGGTCAGGTAACTTTACCGAAATATCTACCATCGACATTTGTTTGATTGTTATTTTCGGAATAAGAACAATAATTTATTTATGGGCTACGTATATTAATCGGAGCTAGAAATGTAACACCAAAAATTATACTATTATTAACGGCCGTAAATACCAACGAGGATAATCCTATTTCCTGTGTAAAGATTATTCCTATCCGAGAGTAATCCTGCTTGCTTTGGTCATAAACACCAACTCGTGTAAAACAATGAGATTTTTGCTTATGTCGCATTACTTTCGGATATTTTCGGTATGTCGAAATAAAAGAGTATTATGTTTTAAAATAAGAAATATTGAATAAGCAATATAATGAACAAAATTAATTTAATTTTCAGTTTTCTTCTTTACATAATATAAAAAAAAAGAAAGAGAAAGAATTTAAGATTATTGAATCTATCCGAAATATCGTAGTCACGGAAACGTGCTATTATTTGTTGTCTGCTGTAATTATCACTTACATTCAAATTTTGCTCATCCGTCATCCCGGGAAAATCTCGGATAAAATATTACACCGGTGTAATACCATGGATTAAATCGCGAGGTAATCATGGTTGGTGTTTGTGCATTATACATCAATATGGATTATTATTGTTGGTGTTTATGGCCCTAAGAATTCAATAAGTAAAGATAAATCATAATCATAAAATATAGAAAAATTATAATGATGCTAATAATGAATAAATAAAGAAGATAACACTAATATCTAAAGAAATAAAAATAATAAGAAATAATAATAAACAGTGTGACGTCGTTTGCTCGGTCGGTCGAGATTGCTCGGGCGCCAATAGTTAGGTCGGTAGCAAAACGTCAGAACTTAACTCTGGGTAGCTTCAGTGGAGTGAGGGCCCAAATGACAACAGTTGGGTTGAGTTAAAATTAATTATTTATTCTTCTTGTGTCCCTATTATAAATGTAAAATAATTTATATTAGTGAAATTGTTGTCACTACTTCTAAATCTAATTTGAGTGTTGGCCAAGAGAGACTTCCGTTGTACACGTACTAACTAGTGGTTTCCGTTGTTCACGTACTACCACTAGCTCTCCGTTGTTCACGTACTGGTGACAGGTTAGCTTTCCGTTGGACTCGTACTGACTATTGGATTGCGTTATCGCTTTATAGGCAGGGGTAGAGGTGGAGTAGATTCTAGGTCTCCGGGACAGGCCAGTTCAACTTGCTAGAAATTTTTGGTAGAAAATTCGGGTAGGCGGACCAAGGTGAATCTATATTGCCCTACTTATAATATCGATTCAAAAAGCTGGTGTGAATTATACGAAGGAAAATTTCCTATAGAAAACTTCACACATAGTTCTATTAATGTCTAGTCATGTACAGGTTCGTTACATCCGAAATATATGAAATTCCTTTACTCACAAATCCATCTTTATAACCTTCTTAAATGCATTGACAGTACCCTCACTCTGAATGTTTGATGGAAGACTATTCCAAAGTCGGTCAGCGTGAATAAGGAAAGAACTCTCCATGATCGCTTTACTGCATCGCGGAAATATGATATCACGATTTCGTGGTGAGGTTGATAATTTGCAAAATTCCCTGAGATCTTCAGGTGTATGTCGATTCAATATATGGTATATATAAAAAGAAAAGAGCAGCAATGGTTCTGTATGGTGAGACATGGTTAAATCTACAGAGACCAAAAATGAAGCGGATGCAATCATTGAAGGCAACCTAAATTTTATGGGTACATACACTGTCTATTTTTTATGTATTTTAAATAAGAACGTTTCATCGAAATATAAACGAGGTATGGCTAAGGATATCATGGAGTATCTAGCCGATCTGTAGCCAGTGAATTAAAAGTGGAAGTACCTATTGAATCTACGTTGGATACTCTCGATTTTATTTCTGTATGTCGTACAGAAAAGATTCCAGATTTGGGAAACATATTCTAATATGGATCTAACTATGTTAGTATACATAGTTTTATGGGTATAGAGCTACTTAAAAGCCCTAGTGCACCTTAAGATATATTATGAATAATCTTATACCATGTTACAGTCCTCAAGTAGGTTTGGCTTCGTATGTGTTATGTGTCGTTCATTACGGTTGTGTTTTAACTTTGCGTTCCTATTCGAAATCGTGATACAGCAGAGTTTTCCTTTTAAGTCAATCTCCTTCGAAGGCCCTATAGTGATGCCGATTGAAGACATACTCCTCGCTATTGTACTGAAAAGGCATAACTGCACTAACCTAATGTGCATTACCACTTAGTAGTCGACGTCAAGCCGGAATCGGGTGATAGACCAAATAATAACGGTTACCAGAAAAATATAAAAAAAATTCTAAGTCATGTATTTTTCAAATTATAGACATTTCTTTTGTTTTCGAGAAAATGTACACCCTGTGATGGTTTTTTAGCTCCTGTTGTTACAAATCTTTAGTTTTTTCCAATTTTATTTTCTTATGTATCCCGAATTGTGCTTATGTAACCTGTTGCTTTAAATTCTAAGCCAACTGTTCCAGCTTGGAAGAAAATGTCACATTTTGCCGAACCAAGAATAGAAAATTAATATTTCACCCAACTTTAACTGACTGTAATGAAAAAAAAAATATACTACGCTAGTGTGGCAAGTAACTTTAAAAGTTGAAGACGCATTTAATAGGGATTCTAAAATGGTATAAAACTTGCTACAATATTTCTTAGATTACGGAAAAAAACATTCTTTTCTTCAGGAAACCAGTTTCGAAAAATTTCTTTTCACCTACTAAAAATGATTCTAGTGTACCCAAAGCTTGCCTTAAGACCGTAACTTTAACATTTTAGTTTGAGTGAGACAGAGAGTTATTGCATGAAATGTGAGTGAGCAAGATAGTGACGCTAGCTCGTCAAATCATTGAGTTTTTACAAATGTGCATCGTCTACTCTCCACAGAGGGCCGACTTCCAAACCAAGTACATGGTGAAGAAAGAGTTTCCTTACCTTACGAGGACGTAATACTTCAAGCAGTTGAAGAAGACCCAAGTACTACGGTACGTGCAATTCAGGGAAGCACAGGAGTGCCTAAAAGTATAGTTCACCGAATTTTACAAAAAACATGAACTCCAGAATTACGGAAGCAGTTGAATTTGTCCATCAATGGAAGATTTGCCCGTCTGATAACCCGATCCTTTTTAAGAGGATGTCGAACGTGTATTGCAGCTGAAGGAAGGCAGTTTGAACGTCTTTTGCAAATAATAAATCTTAGCAACCAAATAATTGGTGTTTAATTTTACACTTAATGAAAATTTGTCCTAAATTTAACAAAAAGTTAGAATCTTTAACTTGAAAGCGTCACTATCTGTCTCAGTCACACTTCATGTAATGACTCTCCGTCTCGCTCAATCTAAAATCTGAAAGTTACGGTCTTACGGCAAGCTTTGGGAGCACTAGAATCAATTTTAGTAGGTGAAAAGAAGTTTTTCGAAACTGGGTTTCTTGAAGAAAAATGTTTTTTTGCCGTAATTTAAGAAATACCGTAGCAAGTGTTATACCATTTTATAATCCTTATTAAATGCGCCAACTTCTAAAGTTACTTGCCAAACTGGCGTAGTACATTTTTTTTTATTACAGTCAGTTAAAGTTGGGTGAAATATTAATTTTCTATTCTTGGTTCGGCAAAATATGACATTTTCTTCTAAGCTGGAACAGTAGGCTTAGAATTTAAAAGAGCAGGTTACATAAGCACTATTCGGGATTACATAAGAAAAATAAAATTGAAAAAAAGTAAAGATTTGTAGCAACATGAGCTAAAAAACCATCAGAAGGTGTACATTTTCTCGAAAATAAAAGAAATGTCTATAATTTGAAAAATACATGACTTAGAATTTTTTTTATATTTTTCTGGTAACTGTTACGATTTGGTCTATCACCCGATTCCGGCTTCACGTCGACTTACGGGACACCCGTATATGTAAGAGAAAAGTAAAGAGCATGAAGGAGAGGATTTTAATTTAGTCATACTCAAGGGCAAATAGCAGTCAAAGCGAAAGTTGAACCTCTTTGCTCTTTCCTTATAAACACAATCTTCTCTTCGTACACTTACTTAATATACATATAACATTTATACACATGGATTAGTTTTTGCAATTTTGGAAGCCTTTAAGTAAATTTAGTCGTAATGTATTGAAATTTTATTTCAACAATCTGTTTCAAATCTGTTCTAAGAGCGGATCAAGGGCCTACCCTTAGTACATACACCCTCGTTTAGGTTTAGTAAGTTTTTTTTTGCGGTGGACGACCATCCGCCTATGGAGTCCATGCTATCCCAATTTTTGTTCTCAAAATATAGTTCACTTGTAATATCTTTGATTTCACATCTGGCCAGGAGTTTAGTTTTCTCTAATCATAGACAGACATAATAGTTATCCAAGTCAGCTACTTTGAACAGCACAAGAATTTTGGTTTTGTGCCATATTCTGGTGTCCAAAAAAGTTCCTCAAGTGTTTCATTCTGTACCTTTCTTAGCTAGTGTATGTATCTGGACGCTTCATATATGATGGAACTCCCTTATGCTGAATTAAAACGAGTTGCTGCTATCTTGATTGAACAAGCACAATGGATTGCCATAACATTGCCAAACAAAAACAAAAGCATACTAAAAAGTTACTTTCTCTTCAAATTTACTGAGATCTAGTAAGATTCAGTAGCTCTCTTAGCTAAATTTTACTTTGTTGCATATCAATCAAAACAAATTTTGTCTAGTAGTATCAGAATGGGTCTAAGTTGAGTTGACTGGCCACCACTTTAACATAAACTAAGCTAACCGAAAAAAACTTAATGCAACCTATCCTAATATAACCTAATCTATCCTAACGTTACTTAAGCTAACTTAATTTTAGCTAACTTAAGATTACCTTACTGAACATAACTTCACCTAACCTAATACCTCAGACAGGCTGTCTCCATAATGACTTAATTTTTAATTAAATGAAGTCAAATGTACAGTGTATCACACAAATGAAGTCCATTAAGGACCCAAATGCAACATTTCGTTTCATTTTCATATGCACCAAATTTTTACTTCATTTAGTGAAATTTCAGTAAAAGTGACACCTACCTAAATTATTGAACTTTGCTATGATCTTTACTCACATTGAGGAACTGTCAATGATATTCCAAATGATATTATATTCGTCCATAGTCTTGCACCTCTTCATTTACTTGAAATGACTCAATTTCAAATTAAGTCATTATGGACACAGTCTCTCTAGGATATCACCCATAACTTAACGTTTAACCATTATTAGGATAGTTATCGGAGAGAACAGTAATTAGTTAATTAAAAGAAAAATGGACCTATGAAAGAACTCTGAGACACTCCACAAATTAGAAGTAGTTGTCATACGATTAATTTACTCGATTTGGGAAGAGTCTACTAGTTAATAGGAAGCCTATTAATAATTTCATATTTTGTGAAGAACTGAATGGCAAATCCCTAGGATTTCTATAAATAAGATTTCTGGACTTATAAATACTATTTGACTACTCAAGCAATCAAAGTAGGGTTGTCATGGGGAAGAAGACTCGATTCTAACAATAGCCAAGGCCGCATTTTGGTAAAATAATCCGCGGTTATTTCGATGATTAGCCCAACAGTTGCGGGTGCTATGAGTAGAGTAATCGATAATTACGTTAATTGTATATAATGGCCAATTGTTTACTATTATTAAGTGGCTCAACTGGTAGAACAAATGACAAGGTTGTGTTTGAATTGAATTAAGTTTACTTCCGAATAAGAGGCGATATAAGGCAAAGCAAGTAATTGTCTGGTGAGTACAGCTCAGTATTAAAATTAATAACAGTGTCAAGTTTCCGTTCGGTTGAGAGTACTTAAAGTTATTACGTTAGGTCAGTTCGGTTAAATAAAGATTTGTGTTAAGAAATTGGAGATTGTTTTTATTGTTTCGTATTTCTGAAGCATACGACAGGGGACCAAGATAGACATAAAGAGCGGTGCGAACTTCTGAAAATATCTTAAAAAAAACTTTGGTTAAAAATCCGCCACACTTAGTTAGCTTGCGATGTCATAACATAAGTTGTTAAATCACGTCTGAGAGTTACTCAAAATTGAAATTCTAATTTTTCACTATATCTGAATGTAATCCATACCAATTTGGTCAACTTCCAGCCTCAATGAAAATCTTGGTCTTCTTTGTCGCCTTTTGTATCAGAGTCTTCAGCATATAAATTCTCCGCTCGAAAACGTGGAACGCTCCTTTGTTAGCATCCAATCATTTCAACCAAGCCATATTATCTCCAAAGATCTAAGATAATTCAACGATCTTTAAAACATTGAATTGCACACATGTTGAATAATAGAATTGTTTTTACTGATATGGGCGGGGTAATCTGAGTTAAAAGAGTTGATGGGGCACATCGCAAGGTGGTATCCTATCATCTTTTTATCGGTGCTTATTATGAACGATTTCTTCTTAACACTTACGCAGATGGGGCACAAAGCAGTATGTTATGCAGACGGCCTGACATTCTTAGCCATCGGACTAGTCATGCATATGGCTACGGATTTCGGACTGATCACCAATTCGCGGAAATATGCTTCTTTCCCAGGAAAAGGACCATCTCAAGATTAAGCCTGCCTTCTATTGGTTCCACATGTTTGGAGCTAAAAAATAGAGTAAAATACCTAGGTATTATACTAGACAAAAAGCTAAACTGGAAACCACACCTTGAACACAGAACGAACAAACTTCTTAGAGTCTTCGAAATGTGCCGCAGAGCAATAGAAAAAAGTGTGGACTCAATCTGCGGATGATCTTGTGGATATACTAATATCATCTGACCCATGTTAACCTAGAGTTGTGTGGTGTGATGGATTTCGGTAATCATCGTCAGATATTGAAGAATATTCCAAGATTGCGCCTCCGTAGTACAAGCAGCCCTCTTAAGTCAACTAGCACTCGGGCTCTTGAGGTTATCCTCAACATACACCCTGTGCAAATTCATATCAAGCAGGGGCATCGATTGCAGTGCTAAGACTCCATCTGCGTCAGAGCTAGATTTACACTGGAGCAAGAATTCTACATGAATCCATCCTTGAATTCGTGCAGTCTATCGTACCTGGCATCGACAGGAATAGCGACCACCTCCGCGAGACTATGCCGAAAAGCAATTTTTAAACTAGAATTGCATCCAGGGCAGAAACATGCTTCAACCATTGACAAACACTATTATTATCTACAGGCATTTTTAGCGAGAAGCCTCACCTGGAACTTCCCATACACACTGAAAGGCATGACACGATTTTCCAAGCAGAAGTCAAGTCCATTCTTGAAGCGGGACGGCAGCTCCTAGAGTTAGATACCGAGAACAAGTAAATTGCCATCTGCTCAGATTGGCCAGCACCTGTCAAGGCTTTATATAAACACTTTGCAAATTATTAAATAGTACTGGAATGCAAAACCACCCTGAATTCGCTCTCTTGAAATAACAGGGTACTTGTTCAGTGAATTCCAGGGCTAGCAACATCAGCGGGAACGAAAGGGCGAGCAACCTTGATCGTCTTGGTGCAGCCTCGGACGAATCTCCCTCAATAATCGGGATTGCATAAAACTCCTTGTCTCAATTATTTCGATTTGGGCTGACCGCCAACACAGTTGCCTTTGGTTAGATGACCCTTTGGTTAGAACTACAAAGGAACTGTAGGGTAAACCTAACCCAAAGTAAATGGGGACTTAAAAAGCCAACTCTGAGAGCTCTAGTGTCTATGCTCACTACGCACCCTTGATTAGACTTGTTGATGATCCCATTTGCATGGGTTTGGGGAGAGGAGTCCGAAATGGTGACTCATCTTCTTTGTCACTGTCCCGCACTCTCAGGAAAGCGATACAGAATCCTTGGCTCACACCTCCTGGATGAGCTGCATGAAGCCGGCAAGAAAGCCTGGGGGCTTTGTAAGAGCGTCCGGTTGGGACCTATAAGCGATTTCTCATGGGTCCGAAAAGTGAACAATGGGCATTGTTTTGGCCTACGTTCGGGGTCTCAACCTCTTTTCAAACTAACTAACTATCCAAAATCAAAGGGAAAAAGACTTTCTAATATAGGTCCATGTATAAATCTTTATATCACTACTGAAGTTATGATATACATATTTCAAGAGATTTTAAAAAATCTACACAACTAAAATCCTAATAAGTTTTGAATATGGTGATTGTACCAGACCATGTCAAGTTAAATTCGTCAACATTTATTCCTATATACATATAAAAAAATCTACACTTAAATACAAACAAAAGCAAAAAAAAAAAGATTACCTTAATCTATTACAACATCACTAACTGTTTTATGCCACAAAATGAATTCGTTTTTGCCCCATCAAAATCATTAGGTCACGGTATTCATCATCTACATACATAGATTGGGATAATTTCAAAGGATCAATTTTCCTAATTTCAACAATTAAAATAACAACCCAATCGTTTCTCCTTTTACCCTATAATTTTGACGTAAATTGCACTCACCACCTTCGCATAATGTTATTACCCAATTAAGGTAAATGAAACATGTTCATGTTTTTATATACCCCTCTACCTCTATCACACTAAGTTTAATCGAAGAAGACAGTAACAACTTGTGTGCTAACATGTTAATATTCTCCCCATGTTAAACACAATACAACACAACATAACCTTTTAGGGTTCTTCTTTAATATATATAAGAGACAAACTTACCGTCGTCGTCGTCGTCGTCGTGGTCCCTTTTCACCACAACTTTCAGAGTTATAATATGCGTACCTAGGTATAACATTCCAAAAAAAAAATCCTCATAAACTTAGAGAGAATGCCAGAGGGGTTCGAAAAAAAGGATCGAACATCATTAATCATTGAGTCTGAAAGAAAGCACATGAAAAAGTCCTTACAGACACCTTATCCACTGGTAAAATGCTTGGTTTAGGATTGAAATTTTTCTCACCACCACCGCACTTTCTTTTGGTTATTGAGGTTCTATGAGGAGGATAAAGAACTGTGTATGAAACGAAGGTCCTTTTTCTTTAGCCACCAACGAAAATTGACCGATAGTGTCTATGTGGAGGAGGGCAGTGGGGGGGGGGGGGAACTCTTACTTGGGTCATGTCATTTCATTTGGAAAACTCTTTTCGATGAACTGATGTGAGATACGATTTCTGAGAGCTGTAGAATGATAACATCCCGAAGGATATTTTCAATAAGGAAGAAGATTTACAGAATTTTTCAATTATATACTATATATTTTTTTTTCAACTTCTTCCATCGTGATCGAGAAGAATTATCCAGGCAAATAAATTTTCGACAGTCTAACTTTAAGCACTTTGAAGAGGGATAGATTCGGTTGTCCAAATGTAAGTTAAGTATATACCTAAGTAGTAGAGCTGAGTACCTTTTATCACTATATAAGAATCTATTATATTCTATGCATACCAAAGTTGAGATTTTGTGTCTAACTAAACAAAGATGCACTACAGTAAGTATCTAGAGCAAAATACGAAAGATTCTGCCCTCGGGATAGTCTATAAGTTTAGGTATATTCTACGGAAGCATGCATCTACTGAGAATTATTGTAAATAAATAAAGCACACACCTTCAATTTCGGTGTTGCTTTATTTATATTCAACCCAAGTTTCGTTGTCCTTCGGGAAATTGATACAGGATACCCCGTTCGAATAGCATTTTTATAGATGAATTCTATTCTAAAGAAGCTGCAATCATTGCGATATCAAGCTACAAACATACAAAACAAAACTTTGTAAGTATAGACGTAGATGGTAAACGATATCTACGATGATGTGACTATGCTCCTTCATGGATGTCCAAATAATATCGCAGCTTTCTATTGTTTCTATATACCAAAAAGCACTCACTCTAGCTATATCTGTACAAGGACCTGACAATCTACATATGTAGGTACTTTTGTTTGTTGTTTATAAAGGAAGACAATACATTCATATTTATGCCATATAGCTATAAGCTCAAGTCGTTCTATATTCCTGTTGTTCACTTCACTGTTTGAGTCAATTTTTCAAGTCGTTCCTATATATTGACGATATTTTATGGGAGCTGAGAACAGAGGATTCTATCCTGTTGGAACTTTCTCATATAAATGTAAATAGATTTCGGAAGGAATGTGAAGAGATCGCTTTTGTTTTTCGTATATATAGGTAGTCATACATTATGCAGTTTACTTTTGTTTATGGGCGAGTTTGTTTACTACTCCCGTAGTAGATACGAGAATGACTCTTTCTATGTATGTCAAAGACAGATATATTCCGAGGAGTTTTGTGATTACAATAAATGGCCTGAGATTTTGTTATCTTTAAAGAGATGAATTGTAAGGGGAATTATTTGTACAAGTTTTCATTAATTATGCGTAAGTGAAATGTGTTTTCTTACAGGGTGTTTCAGAATAAATGAGAAATATTTGAAGTGGTGGTAGTATACGTGGCAAAATGTATAAATACATTTATTTGAGAAGGAGTGGTGGTGACAATCATCTAAGCTTTCTAAAAAATAACCAAGCAGCTCTTTACTAGTCTTGTGTTGGGTGCTATACGATGACAAATTAAAAATAAAATAAGTAAAAAACGAGTTTTCAAACAAAACTGAGGCCAAGCCGCATGAAAAATTAGAAAATAAACTTTTCTTCACACACAGATTTTTTGATTGGCACATTTCGCTTGAATATTCTTTCTTTTCATGAATCAAATCACTTATTATCTTTGATTGATCTTACTGAAATATATCGGTGATTGTCAGCGAATAAAATCTGAGTCCATCTCTGTGTGTGAAGAAAAGTTTATTTTCTACTTTTTCATGCGGCTTGGCCTCAGTTTAGTTTGAAAACTCGTTTTTACTTATTTTATTTTCTGCCTTTTTCATGTTAACTAAATTGTTATTACGTGCTGCATGGAGATATTTTAAAATAATTTTTAAGTCATGTTTGGTGCCGATTCAAAACAAAAATTTTTCGATTATCAAATCGTTGAAGTACTGCAACGGTTTTCTGAAATTCAAATTATGTTTTAAACAGCGCTTTTTAGCTGTATTCCAACTTGATGCCATATAACATGAATTTTCCCGATTTTCCATGTTTTCCACAGACTTTTTCTATTACTATGAATTTTTTTTAAAAATTTACATGAATTTTCCTCGATTTTTCATGCAAGTTTTCATGATTGTTGAAGAGAAAGTATTGAGTAGGACGGAATAAAAAATGATGCGGCATAGCTTATAAAACTGTTTTGCCGGAAAATTTTCCGGAAAAGTCAGAAAATTCCGGAAATTCCAGAAAAATTGGAAAATTTTGCACTTTTCCTGAAACAGATTTATCACTAATCATATCGATGAAAATTTTTCCAATGATTTTTCCGCTTTTCCGGCTTTTCCACAAAAGCAACTTTATGCAGCCCATTTCGCTCTACAACTTTGTCTTAGGTTGCAAAACGCTCAGACGCTTCCTTGGTCTGAAAAACTCCGGAAAAGCGTTTTACATGAATTTTCCTCGATTTTTTCTGCAAGTTTTCACCATTGTCGGAGAGAAAGTAATGATGCCAGTTGATAGGGAACTTGATCCTGCATAATTTAGAAGAAAAAAAAATTACCGGAAAATTATCCGGAAAAGTCGGAAAAGTCCGGAATTTTGTTTCGAAAAATCGGAAAACTCTGCATTTTTCCTGAAACGGATTAATCACTATTCAAATTTGTTCCCGATTTTCCATGGAAATTTCTAGTTCGAATTTTGACAAATTCAATTGTGACGCGACATGAACCTGTGCCGAATTTCAGCTCGCTGTGATGACGAAAAGTGGGTCTACGAGAGTGTCGAAAATAGTAAAAAAGAAATAATTAAAAAATATACAGACAAATTCGTGTACGAGTTAAAGGGAATGGCCTCAAAAATTGATTAGAACTCAATGCAGATCTAGTTTCCAATTATTATGTTGTGTAAAACTGACCTAATGGCATATTTCATACACGTTAAATAATTGCTTGAAATTTCGATTTGATTGAGTTAAATAATTGCAAAAGGTTTAAATTGCTGAAATGAAGAAAATAATTAATGAGAACCTAATCGTTCTTGTTAATTTCATACATGTGTGTATGACCAACACCTGGCTAGCATACATAACGGAATTTAACGCAAATTGAGACAAAAAGGAAATAATTCGAGAATTTACCTTTAATTTGATCTAAAAAATTCATCGCTAATAAAATCCCACACACAAAGTTACTAAGAATCCTTTGCTACTTCACTAATGGCCTTGTAAATAATTGATGTTTCTTATGTTGAAGAATATTTTAAGTTTCACTGGAATTCTATTTTTTATTCCTGTTGACACTGTACTAAAATTACAAATGAGTGGGAGAGAAATTCTATTACAAATGCTCGCACCTTGACAACTTTGAAAATAAGAAGAAGAAATGAAGGATGAACCCCCTTTTTTATAGAGAATTTTGTTCCGATTTCGTATCCATAAAAATGAAGTCTTAAATTTTCAGGCTTAATTTGACTACAATATGACGTGATTTCGTTGTAGTTTGATGTCAAATTACAAATTGCATTTTTTGACATCTTTCCCATAGAAAACAGTTTTAATTTCGAGGAATTATGATAAGTTTTCCTAAATCTTGTCATAACTTATCGTTTCGCCATATTTGATGTAAATTTACACAATTCCTTTGCATCTCTTACTTACTCATTGGTGTAAAGGCAATTTCGAAAATTCGCGATTATTTCGTCGATTCGATTCTTCGTCTCTTTTTACCCCGGGGTGACATTTCAAACGTCGCGAGAAATTGAAGTTCTCCGGTTTTATTTATACGCGAAATGTCAGCCGCGCGCGAATTTTGTATTTGTTAAATTTTGTGGTAAATTTCAGTGATTATGTGATTTATAGGTACTCATCGAGGGACTCATTTATCTTTCACCAAAGGTATCTATACTTTTCTTGTAAAAGGTATTTCGATGAAGTCTTCGTACCTTGTAAAGTGTAATTTATATAATTTTAGGATGTAGAACATAAAGTCTTATTGGATTTGCATAGTGCCTATATGGTGCTATGTAAACAAAATTTTGTTGCTCTTGTTATTGTTTATTTCTTTATTAAATTCTGTAAATTCCCTACTTAATTCATTTTGTTTATTTCAGGTCGTCGAGGGGCTTTTACATCTGTGTTTTCCCAGATGCTGGTAATATTTTTTTTTTCTTAGCGTTAATCTAATTTTTCCGTTTGCAGATTGGACAAACAACTGGGAATATCTTAATGTCTATAAGATATTCCCGGTTCTCGTTTACAAGAATGAACTCAGATATAGATATGATTTTCACAGAATAACGGAATATATATTTGATTTTCCTGAGTTACATATGAGTACCGCAGATCAAAATAGCCAAAAAGCAATGGCATGATGGCAACAAATAAATTCTAAGTAAGCTAAATCAAAATATCAATAATTGTTCATTTGGTTATTTACCTCAGACTGTAGGATTTTGTCCTTAATATCATACATCAAGCCATCTCTCCTCTAAAGTAATGTTCCCCTATCCAAATTGAAATTCCTTTCAAGAATTTACAATTTCCTCTCGCCTGCGCGGTTTGAACATATTTGCCTGCCAACACCCAAAATGCTTTCAAATCGATCTACCTAAATGAAATTGATGGAAGCTAAAATAAACCACCTATGCAAACACCAAACCATCTCCAGTTGAAAAACATACAGAGTTGATATATAATAAGATAAATATTATCATATGAATGAAATTAACATGCTACCGATATAGCAGTGTTTGTAGGTCCCATAGAAGCATTTTTTCAATTGCATCTTAAAGCGCATCCACACATAACAAACATTGGCAAAAAAATATTTGTCAAATATTTGACATACAATTTATATATATATTTTTGATAAATGTTTGACAAATGTTTGTCAAATGTATGTCAAACATTTGTCAGACAACTGATAGGTTATTTGTGGTGTGAAAAATGTTTTCCAAATGTTTAGCTTTAATCATGTATTCTCTGAGTGAAGTAACGTGCATTGCAGCATCTTTCGTCGTACTTGCCTCAACGTTTGAAGAAAATTTATAAAAAGGAGATATTCTTGAGATGGTGGAACAGAAAATTTTTAGACAGAATGTTAGAGTATAGTCGTCGTGATATTTTAAATGATTTAAAAATTGACGATCTTTTCGGTTTTCAAATTTTCGCTAGAATGTCTTCACGTGAGTTCGAAATTCTAGCTAATAAAATCGGGCCAAAAATAGGGAGACGAAATACAAACTGGCGAAATAGTGTAATTGTAGGGTCTAAGGTTGTATGCAACGGGTGATTTTTATCATTCTTTAATGTAATTGTTTAACAAAATAGTTGATTTCAAAAATTGTTTCTGAAGAATAGTTGTATTGCGACCATATATGTTGGTAAGTATTAACGTAGCAAAACAACACTTTAACTGGCACTTTTTGTCTGTTTTTCACGCCGATACTAAGCAAGCTTTCTCCACACACACCTACTGTTAACTCACTACAAATTGATATTGTTGCGAGCGTGGCCTTAGTTCGTTATTTAAAACACAATATTTCAGATATCATTAACAAGTTCTTTCTTTTATTTAACTTCACTATTTACTTTTATAACATTTACAAAAAATTATCAAATCAACTCTTTATAGTTATCGCTAGTACTGTACTTCTAATTATCGCAATAGTTTACTTCGTTCATTTCACTGTCTGAAATACGACTCGCCTCCTGGATGTGAGAAGCGCCGTATTTATACTGTACGAATTATCCTAGAACTTTCCTGAATATTCCGTTTTCAGAACCCAAGGTTTACTAAGATGCCACTAGCCTAAAGTTGCTTACATTTCCAACAGATGTCGCTTGTGTCACTTTGTGGCACGTAACACTGCCCCCTTCTTAAAATTTGTTCGACCGGAACAACAGATGGTCCACGGTCTTGATGCTCTCCGTATTGATCCCAGTGTTGTGATAACTTTGGAGAACGTCTCGTCGCCTCGTGCACATCACCTAATCGTTGTTTGAGCTTTGTTACGAAGTCTTCTGGTAACTTTTGTTCGCCTTTGGGTATACCAAACTTGAGGTCGATAGGTAAGCGCATTTCCTTTCCGAATATAACCTTAGATGGGCTTTGTCTGGTCATATTGTAAACAGCTGATATATAAGCCATTAGAAATATAGGAATATGTCGAACCCAATCGCGCTGATTATAGTTGAAGACCTTCCTGAGATGTTCGATTAATGTTCTGTTGAAACACTCTTCCCCGCTTTGATTTTTCTTTCGTTTTTTTATCTTTGATTCATTTGTCCTCAAATTTCTTGCCCTTCTGATTGCTGTTGTCATCCTTTTCAATCCCGCCTTTGCGCTTCTTATTATCATCATCGTCAGAACCTTTGTCTTTACCTTTGCCGACCTTCATTATACCCTTATCATTGCTATTATCAGCATCTTTAGACCCTTTACTTTTCGTCTTTTTCTTTCTTTCATTGTCCTCGCCCTTGGATTTCTTTCCTTTCTTCTTTCGACTTTCGTTATCATCATCGTAGTCATCGTCATCTCTTTCCTCCATCTGGCCGCAATGTTTCCAGTCAGGATTGCATGGACGTTGTGAAAAAGCTTTTGCATTTCCGTGGATACGTCCTTTGCGGTAAGGGATTTCAAAGTCATGAGGTTGCAGTCTAGTCTCTCCACAGAAAGCTTGCTCTCTAGCTCGCCATCTTCTCCCTTCTTCTTCTGTTGTTTGCATTCGTCCTCGTTTCCTACAGTCGTTTTGCAGGTGTCCCAGTCTACTACATTTCCAGCATCGAATGACACCACGCGAAGGAGTGGTCTCTAATGACGGTATTTTGCTGTGAGTCTGCTGCCCAGCTCGATATCTTTAACCAGCTCGATATCTCTGCCCTTCTTCTAGCGCTTCCATTCGTCGACGATTTCTGCAGTCCCTTTGGAGGTGTCCCAGTCTACTACAATTCCAGCAACGAAGAATACCGCGTGAAGGAGTGCTCAGTGATGACTGCATTCTGTTACAAGTACATTCCTCCACCGAAATTTCCCTCACTCGTACTGCACTTCGAGAAGCTTGCCTGGCTTATTCCTACGCTAGTGCATAGGCTAGTGCTTCTGCTGATTTTTTCGGCTAGCCTTAACGCTTGTCGTAAATTTTGATCTCCAATAGCGTTCACAAATGCGTCTGTTGCCATTTCATTAAGGAATTCCGCATTTAGGCTAGAGTATGTGAGATAAGCTAATCTTTCTACAACAGCCTGCAGTTGTTGTAGTGATTCGCCATGCTTTTGAATCCTGTTGCGTAGCTGTAGGAGATATACTTGCTTCATCTCCACAACGTAACTATATCGCCTGTACTAATGAAGTATAATAAATTTGCCTTTCTATCGGTATAGTTTGTAATAGCTCTGATGCAGAATTTCGAAGTGCAAATACCAGAGCTATAGCTTTGTCTGCATCAATCCATCCATTTACTTCAGAAGCAGCCTCGAATTGTCTGTTGAAAATATGCCACGAATTTTGTCCATCAAATATTGGAGGCTTCATTCTGCCTGCATTAGATATTTCAATTCCTTCGTGCCGTGGTTGTCGATGCTTCATGTTCTCCAAATCTGCTTTAAAGTTATCAAGCTGCTCCGTGACATTTTGTTGTACTTCCGACACTTCTTGTTTAACTTCTGACACTTGTTGCTGAACGTCCAACACTTCCTGCTGGATTTCTTCAAATTTCACATTTTGTGTATCTAATGAATTTTTCAGAAAATTATTCTGTTCCTCCAAACAAGTTTCTAGACAATTCTGTAAAGAAATCTTTTGTTCATCCAACGGGATTCCAGAGAATTCTTTTGTTCGTCCAAACGGGTTTCCAGAGAATTCTTTTGTTCCTCCGTAGATTTCTTCTGCTCATCTAAAAACGGGATTCGAGAGAATTCTTTTGTTCCTCAAAAGCATTCATTTATTCCTCCAGAGATTTCTTCTGCTCATCTAAACGGGATTCCAGAGAATTCTTTTGTTCCTCAAGAGCATTCTTCACCTGCAGGGTTGAAATCTCCATTTCCATGTTCCATGTTCATCGCAGGCTCTTCTTCAGTTTCTGGTTCTTCCTAGAAAACGTATGTCTCAGGATTCCTTTCTTCCTCTATCAAAGCTTGTCTAAGTCGCTCGACTAACTAGAACATTCTTTAGACTTGTCGTTTGTAATGACCGCCTCCCCAACTCCACTTTCAATTCCTCTATGCGAAGCTTCTCTAGTTTGCGTCCCATTCTTGCGTCTTTTGTAATTCACTCACAGTTTAATATAAAATTATCTTTCGAAATTTTCACTTAAAGCAGGAAAGTTTCACATGATTTCACAAAATTAATCACTCTTTGAATTTCAAAGTCAAATGCCACCACTTTATTTCGCGATTTTATCCCACTTCTGACACCAGTTGTTACGAGCGTGGCCTTAGTTCGTTATTTAAAACTTAATATTTCTACTAAGATATCACTAGCCTAAAGTTGCTTCCATTTCCAACAGATGTCGCTTGTGTCACTTTGTGGCACGTAACAATATGAAGGATTCATTACAATGTAATTTGTCTTTGTACACTTCACTCGATTTGTCCACAAATGTTTGACAAACATTTTACAAATGTTGGAAAAAATTTTGACGAATTTTTGTCAAATGTTTGTCAAACATTGGGTGAATATTTGTTATGTATGGAAGCGCATATAAAACTTAGAACAATTTCTTTATTCAGTGTAGCTACACTATAACTGGAGAATGAGCAACAGAGATGTGTGACGCCATAAGTAGTTCACAGACGTGTTCGAGTGCCATACATTTTATTGGATATTGTTCGATTTATTGATGGAAGCAAAAATAAAAGCACCTCCTCCAGCCAGTGTTGTCGGTTGTCAAAGACATAAGCCTAGATGTGTTCGAATGTTATAAGTTCCGTTGCATGTTGTTCGATTGATTTGTTTCTTGATTGTTTTGTTCAGATGAATGTGATTTTATTATTGCTTCTCTTTGATAGCTTACAGCGAAGGACGAGTAAAATGCCTTTAGGGAAATTAATTGAATGAAAATATTTTGAAGAAATTTTTTGTAGTAATTTTTATTTGTTTTAATTAAATTAAATCTGAATGAAAACTTCCAAAGACACCACGTCACTACAAGTAAGCATATTTAATTGCATTGTATTCTTGAGTATACAGCATCAGTTATGAGTTTCAAAATAAATAGCACTAAAATAGAAAACCAATTTTCTCAACTCTTCGACCTATTTTCCGCTGCAATTTAAAATTTCCATTCACCCACATTTGAATAAAATTGCAATTAAAGCTAACAAGAAAATTCCATTCCGCACAAGGCGTCCTGATGAATATTGAATATCTGTGCAGCAATGAATCGATAAAGGAAATAGCTAGGTAAGTATACTCCTTTGCAGACATGGTACAGATGGTATGTATCGGGGTTGGGCATCATCATCATCATCATCACACCATGAGCTATCTGCACTACTGCGTGAGAAATTATAAATCAACACAAATCAATGTGGAAGAGGAAAAATCAAAATAGGTAGATGGTGAGGGAATTGAAAGAATTGTCACTTATATAAAAAAAGTATAGTGGAGTATTTTAATTAAGTTGGTACACATCCTTCCGCATCCTCCAATCGATATTTGAATCAATCATTTCAATTATGCGGTGTTGTGTTACATACTTACTTATATGTAAAAGTATAATACTTCTCCCCAGGACTGACTGCATGAGTATGATTCTCTTATTTTGTATTATGTCAAATTGAATTTGAGTTCTCTATCAAAAACATCCTTGGTTCAGATTAAAATTCATGTCTAACCGAGCAGCTTTTGTGTGTTTTAGTGTGTGTTTGAGAAAACTTTTAATTAAAACTAGCTGGTTGGAAAGTTCATGCTCAAGCTCATATATAAAACGAAATGCTATGAATTTATGAAATCAATGTTCAGGTGTATGCAGGAGGAGGGAAGGAGGACTTTAATTAAGTTGAAATGGCATTCATAACTATAGCAAAATAATGTCAGTGCAAATGAAGTCGTACGAGATATGCTACTTCGTCGAGACATTTTCGGCAAGTTTTTTTTTTTTAATAATATCCTCCAACCTACGGCACGGGCACAACTGACGAAGGCGAACATGACAAAAGCAGAGGAGGTTGGATTGGAGCACGTGAAAATCACTTCCGCATAAATTGAAATTATGTGCTAAAATGAGTTGAAAATGTATAGTAGGTACCTACCTACCTACCTACCTGCTCTAGACAATCAAGCACCTACATATGTAGCACCTATGTGAGCACTTTCAGTTTAAAACTGTAGCAAGCAGCAGCTTCAACCATATCAATTGAATAAATTTTCTGTGTGCCACTTTGTTCTGGAGCGCTTATAAAATTTCATATGCAGAAAATTATTATTAAAACCCCATGAAACTTTTGTGTGCGCTGTATGCAAATCGTACCGGTAAAAGTGCATTTATAAATCAATGTTTTTGCTAACAACACATTTCATATTTAGTTGTAAATTAATAAACGACATAATAAAATTGTTGAAATTAACATACGAGGATAAGTGAAGAGTTGTTTATCTGTATATTTTTTTTTTTATGGAAAAAGCCACGAAAGCTAGGAAACATTTCATTTCCAGCCACTATACTCAAGGGATTGGGCATTTTTAATATGAATTTATTATTAATTTATTGTAAACACCACAGAATTTATTATTTAATTTTATTGTAATTTTTTTTTTTTTTATTTTTGCAAAATGTCAATCAATTGCAAATAAATCCTAAAATATTATTTTTGAGGGGCCTTTCAATGTCTACCTAAAAATTTAATTACCCCAAGACCTTCTTAAGTTTGGTGAGGGGGATAACTTTAGATTTTCAAATTAAATCACTCCACTTTTTGGATTCCTTATTAAAAAATGTTAAATTTTTATTTTGAAAATTTTTATTAGTTAGGAAAATTTTAAAATTCTTCGAAAGTTATGCTAGAAATCAGAAATCATATTGTCGAACAATGTTAGTCATACAGCTTTTCTCCACACACCTAAAACTGTTAAAACTGTTAAAATTTGAAGAAAAATATCGAACGTCCTGCTGAGTGTTTTGGTTATTGATACTATTCCCGAAAATGAAAGGGAACTTAAGGAGAAAAAAAAGCAAAAGAATTTAGAATTAAATAAGTAAAAAACGAGTTTTCAAACAAAACTGAGGCCAAGCCGCATGAAAAAGTAGAAAATAAATTTTTCTTCACACACAGAGGTGGACTCAGATTTTTTGATTGGTACATTTCTCTTGAATATTCTTTCTCTTCATGAATCAAATCACCAATCAGTGTACCTCTGATTAATCATACTGAAATATATCGGTGATTGTCAGCGAATAAAATCTGAGTCCACCTCTGTGTGTGAAGAAAAGTTTATTTTCTACTTTTTCATGCGGCTTGGCCTCAGTTTTGTTTGAAAACTCGTTTTTTACTTATTTTATTTTCTGCCTTTTTCACGTTAACTAAATTGTTATTACGTGCTGCATGGAGATATTTTAAAACAATTTTTAAGTCATGTTTGGTGCCGATCCGAAAACAAAAATTTTTCGAGTATCAAATCGTTGAAGTACTGCAACGGTTTTCTGAAATTCAAAATATGCTTTAAACAGCGCTATCTAGCTGTATTCCAACTTGATCCCATATAACATGAATATTCCCGATTTTCCATGTTTTCCACAGACTTTTCCTATTACTATGAATTTTTTTTAAAAATTTACATGAATTTTCCTCCATTTTTCATGCAAGCATGATTGTTGAAGAGAAAGTATAGATGCCACAGTAGGACGGAAAAAAATGATTCCGCATAGCTTATAAAACTTTTTTGTTGGAAAATTTTCCAGAAAAGTCAAAAAATTCCGGAAATTCCAGAAAAAGTGGAAAATTCTGCACTTTTCTTGAAACAAATTTATCACTAATCATATCGATGAAAATTTTTCCGATGATTTCCGCTTTTCCGGGATTTCCATGGAATTTTCCACAAAAGCAACTTTATGCAACTCATTTCGCTTTACAACTTTGTCTCAGGTTGCAAAACGCTCAAATGCTTCCTTGGTCCGAAAAACTACGGAAAAGCGTTTTATATGAATTTTCCTCGATTTTTCTGCAAGTTTTCTCCATTGTCGGAGAGAAAGTAATGATGCCAGTTGATAGGGAACTTCATCCTGCATAATTTAGAAAACTTTTTTATCGGAAAATTTTCCGGAAAAGTCGGAAAATTTCCGGAAATTTTTTTCGGAAAAATCGAAAAACTGCATTTTTCCTGAAACGGATTTATCACTAATCAAATTTGTACCAAATTTTCAAATGATTTTTCCCGATTTTCCGGGTTTTCCATGGAAATTTCCGGTTCAAATTCCCGCGACATGAACATGTGTGCCAAATTTCAGCTCGCTGTGATGACGAAAAGTGGGTCTATGAGAGTGTCGAAAATAGTAAAAAAGAAATATACAGACAAATTCGTGTACGAGTTAAAGGGAATGGCCTCAAAAAGGAATGGCTACAGAATAGAGTAAAAACTCCCATACAAATTTATTAAAAAAATTAGAAGAGAAAAAATCTCCTTAAAATGGACAGCGAGATATATCAGAGGAGGTATTATCGCTATTGAAACACTTTCATTTTGCTCGCGACTCGGAGATGATGGAAACAAACTTGGGCAGTAAGGTCGATGAATACCCAAAGAATGCATCAGTTTTGAAATTTTGAAACATGCATTTGGACGACCGATATCTGATTGGTAACCCATTTTTTGTCAATTCGGTCAATCGTGGCCGCGTTTGTTTGTTTTTTTTTACTATCAGAACCAGCTTACTACAACCTCGCTGTAGTGCCACGTTTAATAAATAAACGGTCAACAATACATGTCGGTCTTAGTATTAGTATGTTAAACTAAACCAAGCACCTGATAAAATGACATGTGGAATGTAACATAGAACAAATGATTTAAATAATAAATGGACTTTTGAAAACATTCATAAATACCAAAGTTAGACCTGGAGGAGTTAACATGTAACAGAGGTAGCCTTCTCTACTATCATGGAAAGAGATTTTGTCCAGTAACAACGAAAAATCATCGTTCGCGTTTAAGAGTTTATGCATAAAAGTTATACCGGCAACAAGGCGACATTTCTCAAGCGAATGCATATTTAAAAGCTGGGCAATCCTAATTGGGGAGAAGCATTAATGAGTTATTCCAGAGCAGATGCTTGAGAGCAAATCGTAGGAAGTTCCGCTGAACAGACTCGATACGGTCGATGTGTGTACCGTAAAATGGACACCAGACCTGGCTAGCATACTCAAGAAGTGCTCTCACAAAGCAAGTGTACAAACGCAATGTTATGGTAGGATACGAAAACTCTCGGGACCAACGTTTTTATAAATCCGAGCATAGAACTACTCTTTGATACCATATAGTTTATATGGGAGAAAAAATTCAATCTGTGGTCACATTTGACACCCAAGTCATAGACAGAGTTCCCGCGGCGAATCAAAGAATCCGAGAACTCATAATCATATTTGATTGGTGTCTGATTCCTATGGAGGGAGCTGACATTTTAAACACGGGCTTTTTAAAACAAAAAAAAAATTTAAGTTCAAAAATGGGACAAATCGGCTAACTGCTTCGTAGGGTTGCCACAAAAAAAATTTCGTTTTTAGTTCAAAAATGGGACAAATCGGCTAACTGCTTCGTAGGGTTGCCACAAAAAAAATTTCGTTTTTCACTATATATTTGAACACTGCCATAGCTCAAATTTTGTGCACTGTGTTTTAAAAGTGAACTAAATCGGGCAACCCCTTCTGGGTGTTGTCATATAAAATTTTTTGGATTTTTACGTACCCTGTAAAAATGATCAGTCCTAGATGTTTTTATTATACTAAAAAATTCTTCAGAATATGAAATCTCATAAAATTGGCTATAATAAATTTTACTGCCCCGACGAAACATTCTAGAAATATATGCGAAAAATCACTCCCAACGAGCAAACTTCCACTGAACGAAATTACGTTCGGGTATTCATCTGGGGGTATCATCAGAATTAGTCTTATAATTAGACCAAATTCTAGCTTTTTACTTGTTCATAATGAATTATTTTTCATTTAATAGTTAATTATTAAATTGATTTTTTTTTTCAGGCCATTCCCTTTAACTCGTACACGAATTTGTCTGCCTATTTAGATATTTCTTTTTTTGCTATTTTGGACACTCTCGTAGCCCACTTTACGTCATCACAGCGAGCTGAAATTTGGCACACAGGTTCATGTCGCGTGACAATTGAATCTATCAAAATTTGAACAGAAATTTCCATGGAAAACCCGGCAAATCTGGAAAAATCATTTGAAAAATTTGGTACAAATTTGATTAGTGATAAATCCGTTTCAGGAAAAATTCAGAGTTTTTCCGATTTCTTCGAAAAAAATTTCCGGAATTTTCCGACTTTTCCGGAAAATTTTCCGGTAAAAAAGTTTTCTAAATTATGCAGGATCAAGTTCCCTATCAGGCTGGCATCTTTACTCTTCTCTCCGACAATGGTGAAAACTTGCAGAAAAAAATCGAGGAAAATTCATGTAAAACGCTTTTCCGGAGTTTTTCAGACCAAGGAAGCGTTTCAGCGTTTTCCAACCTAGGACAAAGTTGTAGAGCGAAATGAGTTGCATAAACTTGCTTTTGCGGAAAACTCCGCGGAAAACCCGGAAAAACAGGAAAACCATCGGACAAATTTTCATCGATATGATTAGTGATAAATCTGTTTTCAGGAAAAATGCAGAATTTTCGAATTTTTCTGGAAAATTTTCCGAAATTTTCCGACTTTTCCGGAAAATTTTCCGACAAAAAAGTTTTATAAACTACGCGGAATCATTTTTTTTCCGTCCTACTGGCATGAATACTTTCTCTTCAACAATCATGAAAACTTGCATGAAAAAATCGAGGAAAATTCATGAAAATTTTTAAAAAAAATTCATAGTAATAGGAAAAATCTGTGGATAACATGGAAAATCGGGAAAATTCATGTTGTATGGGATCAAGTTGGAATACAGCTAAAAAGTGCTGTTCAAAACATAATTTGAGTTTCAGAAAACCGTTGCCGTACTTCAACGATTTGATACTCGAAAAATTTTTGTTTTCGGATCGGCACCAAACATGACTTAAAAATTGTTTTAAAATATCTCCATGCAGCACGTAATAACAATTTCGTTAACGTGAAAAAGGCAGAAAATAAAAAAAGTAAAAAAGAGATTTAAAACAAAACTGAGGCCAAGCCGCATGACAAAGTAGAAAATAAACTTTTCTTCACACACAGAGGTGGACTCAGATTTTTATTCGCTGACAATCACCGATATATTTCAGTATGATCAATCAGAGGTAATAAGTGTTTTGATTCATGAAGAGAAAGAATATTCATGAAAAATGTCCCAATCAAAAAATCTGAGTCCACCTCTGTGTGTGAAGAAAAGTTTATTTTCAACTTTTTCATGCGGCTTGGCCTCAGTTTTGTTTGAAAACTCCTTTTTTTAATTTTTTAATTTGTTTTAATTGTTTTGTTCACGCATTTTTAGAAAATTTTCTCAATTTGCATTTGATTTCCTTTTATTTGACAGAAGTGGGTAGTTGAATGAAACGGTTTCAAACGAATTTGCATTTTAAACGCGGCGTACATTTTTGTGAATTAAACTTTTTCTCTCTGCGGTCATCGACATTAGTTTCGTGAAGATTCTCTCAGTAGTTTAGCTAATATCATAGATGGCATGGTTCTTATGCCATCTATGCTAAAATGCATTTAAAATTTCTGACGAAAAGATTAAATTATTTAATGACTTTCTGCTTCCTCAAACTAAGAAAGATGAATCCTACATTGTTAGGTTTTCTGCTATTCAATTTTCATGGTATCAGGTTCAGATGGCACACCCTGTATATACATATGAAAAGTTCTTCCAAATTTCTGAAAAAAAATATTCCTACAAACATTTTCATAAATATATTGGAAATATTCGTATTCTGCACCGATCGAAATTATAAAATTCAACTTTGCGCCTTAATAGAGTTCAAAATTCATGCCATATATAAATATAAAAAAAAAATCCAACAACAATCTAAACATGAAAACTAAAATAATTCAATTCACCTATTACAACTGCCACATCCATATAGGGCACACTTTCTTAGAACACTTAAAAAAAGATTTCTTCGAAATCCTCCCGCGAGAGAAGTTTTAATTTAAATTAAATTTCCCCCGAAATATATTTCTGAGATACTAATTTGCGTCAAAGGGCTTAAAAACAACTCATGTTTATGAATAATTTATTTAACGCCCACTTAAATACCACCAAAAATTTATAAATCCTTAAAGTAATTTTATTTGATGAAAATGCAGATACTCTGTACACTCTGTAGGTTCTTTGATGAGGTTCTTGGGTATATACCGAACCTATACCGAGAGCCCTGTAGTAAAAAGAGCTTCAGATTAAGTTCCTTGTGAACTTTTCAGTATTAGGTTTACCCCTTTTTATTGACGACTCAAACTTAATCAGAGTTAAGTAATTCTGAATGAATTTAACGTAATGAGATTAAAATATTCTTAAAGAAAAATTATCATCACTCTCTAGCGGTTGTTATTATTATTATTCAAGAAATTTTTAGAAAATTTAAGAAAAGTGACAAATTTTGTGGTAAAATTGAATGTTGAAATAAGTAAGTTAGGAAAATATTTGTATAAAGAAACAGATGCGGTTTCAATGTGGAATATTTTTCTATTGGATTATGTTCAATAAATGGGTGGTTTTTATGTGCATAGAAATAGTTAGGATGGTCTTCTAGGATGTTTTCCATTGACATCAAAATCTACAACATTTTATTCCATGTTAGTCATGTCCGTCTTCAGCCACGTGGAGGCCCATGGCACTTAAGGATATGGGGCTCTCTAACAGAAATTATTTTCTAAACTACTTTGGGTTATCAAATGGAATTAATAACGTAAAATACAATCGCAAACATAACACGGGAAACTCAGCGATTGAAAAGGCGGGGATATACTGATTTTCAGTAACGAGAAATAAAATATCGTAGATTGATTCTTAGGGAAATCCCCCTAAGAGTGTCGTATTTAAAAAAAATGCAAAGTCCTGATCATGGGAGACGGTTTAGTCATTTTGTAATCAAATAATTTAGGGAATAAATTTGGCCAGATAACAACTGCCAGAATTAAGTATATTAACAAGACGCAACAGTGATAAAAATGTTCTGTGATTACCAAATAGAGTTTGACTACTGAAAGTATGCTATGCAGATATGTTGGAAATTAAAATAATTCTGAGGCTAAACACACTGTCACAATACAATGTAATGACGTTTTTTTTTATATGTTGCTTTTTATGGCAATCTGTTGCCATATATAGAATTTCAAATAAATCCCATGGTCTACTTTCAGTAGCCAAAAACTAAATTGTAATAGTTTATTTTACTGGTTGAAAATAAGTTGTTAGTTGATCTACTATGGTAGGGACTAGGGCGTCCATAGATCGCGGAGCTCTAGGTCCAGGCCCAGCAGGTCCTCCATGCACAAAAATGAAACTGCCTATAGTAGATACATAGCTAGTGAAAGATATGTTAATGCAGTGATTAATCGCATTTCTTTAAATTATTCTTCGGATGAGTTACCAAAATGCTATTCAAATGCTTTCAACTAAAACAACAGAAATGAAAACCTCAACTGCGTTGATATATCCAAATATTGTCCTAAAAATAAATGCCGCCTTCTCTGTAATCTTAGATCGGTTGAGATTGATTGATATTTGATTTGTTTTATAATTCAATGAAGTTAAATCCTTTATTTTATGACACGTCACAATGATTTGACCATAGGGAACAGAAATGTTTTTTTTTCTTTGAGGCCAAAACCATCCCTTTAACTCGCACACGAATTTGTTTGTCTGTATATTTCTTTTTTACTATTTTCGACACTCTCGTAAACCCACTTTTCGTCCTCACAGCGAGCTGAAATTTGGCACACAAGTTCATGTCGCGTGACAATTGAATCTATCAAAATTTGAACCGGAAATTTCCATGGAAAACCCGGAAAATCGGGAAAAAATCATTTGAAAATTTGGTACAAATTTGATTAGTGATAACATCCGTTTCAGGAAAAATGCAGAGTTTTCCGATTTTTCCGAAAAAAAAATTCCGGAATTTTCCGACTTTTCAGGAAAATTTTCCAGTAAAAAAGTTTTCTAAATTATGCAGGATCAAGTTCCCTATCAACTGGCATCATTACTTTCTCTCCGACAATGGTGAAAACTTGCAGAAAAAATTCGAGGAATATTCATGTAAAACGCTTTTCCGGAGTTTTTCCGATCAAGGAAGCGTTTGAGCGTTTTGCAACCTAAGAGAAAGTTGTAGAGCGAATTGAGGTGCATAAAGTTGCTTTTGTGGAAAACTCCATGGAAAACCCAGAAAAAGCGGGAAAATCATCGGACAAATTTTCATCGATATGATTAGTGATAAATCTGTTTCAGGAAAAATGCAGAATTTTCCAAATTTTCTGGAAAATTTCCCGAAAATTTCCGGAATTTTCCGACAAAAAAGTTTTATAAGATATGAGGAATCATTCTTTTTCAATACTTTCTTTTCAACAATCATGAAAACTTGCATGAAAAATCGAGGAAAATTCATGTAAATTTATAGAAAAATTTCAGAGTAATAGAAAAAGTCTATGGAAAACATGGCTGCTTGGAATTATAATTTTTCGCCTAGACAAAATCATAAGCTCCGCTGTTTTAATTGCTATTTCCACATGTAGTAACATGTTTAGTTTGAAGTTATGTAGGGTAGTTTATGATTTCGGTGATTATTTTCGCCCCACCATGTTTATTTGATAAATGGGGTAATTTAGTAAAATCTTGTCATAAGCTTAATAAGGCCACTGGAATAGACCGTGGGCCTTATTACCCTAACCTAAATTCTCAATGAAACTATGTTCGTATACAGAATTATGATTGTGACATTATTTTCGTTCCAAACATCAAAACTGTTTGGATTTACTCTGTTGTACGTTAAAAAAATTATAACTAAAGCTGTTGGGGCCTAGGGAGTAAAAAGGGCCCATTTTTTTTATTCGAAATTATTAAAAATAACCGAATTTTGTTGATTTCTTAGTTTAACCAAGTTGAAAGGGAATCATTCCTCTGATTAAATTTTGAAAAAGTTAATTTTTGCCTTGGGCCTTATTATACTGTGGTAGTTTAATAAGGCCCTTGGAAAAGGGGAAAAAACAACCGCCCTCGTTCGGGGTTTGAAACCGGATCTTCCACTTGCCGGGCGACTGTTTCTTACCACTGAGCTAGCGCCTGCGTACCTCACAGATGCTGATCGAAGAAACCAGTTAACCAACAATGGGAGAGTGGAAGAAGCTAGCATCGCTAGGTATATTGCACACTGCACCACTGTTGACCGCGCATATATAAAGGGGCCCGCTGCTGTCAGAAATCCAAAAAATGTTTGCCATCTATAACATGGGAAAAATAAAGTCCACACAAAGTGCGAAATACCTGGGCATCAAATTTCATGAACTGTTAAAATTGAAGTAAAGTAAAGTCAATTTCGCTTACTTAGTCCAATAATAAACTTCAAGGACGGCCTCTCTACTCAGACCAAACTTCTGTTGTACAAAACAACTCATAAGACCTGTTATTACTTACTGCTTCCCTATCTGGCATACTATTTCTCCACCCTATATGGAAAGACTCAGCAATCTTGAAAGAAAGATTCTTAGAGCTTGAACGGGATTCCATAGACGAGCCAATAGAAAATGTCTTTCCCAACAGAGTAGTCTATGAGGCAGCCAACATCACTCCAATATTTGAACTGGCGAACAAGCATAAGTTCAAAAAATACCAAACCACCCAAACCCACTGATAAACAACCTGCCGGACCATCTCATACCGGCAAATTTTAACTACCGCTCATCCCTGCTCTTAACAAAGCCCGAGACTGGAAGTATCTACCAGCTAGATGATGTGTAGAATAATTTTCTACGACCATAAAGGTGATTACTATCGTGGGTAATCACATTTCAGCCAAGTTTTCTCAGAGAGTGTCTCTAAATAAAACCAATGCTTTAGGAACCATTGACAAAGTTTACCTAATAATAAGTTAAGAAGCTGTAGAGCAAAATGGGCAAATTTCTGGTGCTTTTTAGAATGAAACAAGTGATTTCATATACTTTCGTCTTTTGCATGAATGGGGGATAAGAATTTGTCTATGCACTATTGTAGTGCAACTGAGACAACGAGTAAAAACAAAATTCGAGAGAACTTAGGATTACCCGAACGACAAAATCTTATTAAATCCCTCAAAAGCCCTTTCAACCTATTCATAATAATGTACTTCGGGCCACACTACCTCCCATTTTTAAGAATAAGATAAATTTCGCTTTGGCCCAGATGCTGAAAGGAGATGTAAAATTCCTCTCAAATGAAATTCTCATTTTTCCCGAAAATATCAGAGAATCCAGCATGAGTTTCTTTCACTTAATCTCTTCATAGCAAAACGAATGTAAACAGAAACACGTGCTGTTCAAATATCTTAGGATTACAGCAAAAACATGTGTCCTTTTAGACCTTTTTACAACAAGTAACATGTGACCAAAACATTGTAAATATTTTATGAAAACCGGTTTTACAAAAGCGCGGGAGCATTTTATGAGAGTAAAACGTGAAAACTTCGCCCCTTCTCATTTATTTACGAAAATAAAACATTTGCCATTCTGTTTCGTTGCATGCAAATTGCGCTTTCACATTTTTGTCTTATTCGTAAAATTTTTAAAGAGAGTTTGATTTTTTTTTCGAATTTTTTCTTTCTTTCTTCCTTTTTCTTGCCCGTGTAACACTCGGATATCTTAACTTTATTATTAGGTAAACTTGCCATTGATTCCTAATCACTCCCAAAAACCACATCCTATCCTCTCATATCTCCTTCCCCACCCTCCTATTAACAACTAACTCCAAAAGGAGAACGACATGAGGTACGACTGATAAGGCGCATCAGCTGTAATTCAAAAGAAGACAATAAAACGGAAAGTTGGAGAGTCACAAAGGACACCTGTCAACAAGAGGAAAAAGACGACATCAAACCGAACTGAGGGCTAAAGATGAGCCCCAACGAACGAGGACAAATAGAGAAAACATCGAGGGAAACTACGACAAAGCAAATACAAATTCGGCTCGAAACACACGTGACTTGACTTGACCAGAAATCAGTCTTGTTCGGGAGCTTGGACTGAGCAGACCTACACTATCAGTAACAGTACCAGTCCAAGATCAGTAGAGGACCACTCTAGTATAACAAAATTAGAGACCACCAGCCAAGTCCAGCCGAGCAGAACAAACCAGACCGGAGAAAATATAAGTAGAGTCAGTATCGCAGTCACGATATACAGAATAACAAGGTATGATTGTCCGGGCTGTCAAGTGCGTGTGACGTCACACGAATCGACTCTTAAAACTGGAAAAATAAAGTGATAATATTTATGTAAATTTATTCCACTGGATCCATTGAAAATGTTACAATAAATATAATATGCGTTTCTTACCATATATATACATTGAATTTGTTAGTTTAAATCTCATTTCAGCGAAATCAGCTCGAATCAAAACAAAGTTCCACGAAAGTTTTATCGATAAAAAATGCAAAATAAGACTGAAATACATGTGATTTGCACTCCTAATTGATTATTTAAGATCTTTTTATTATTTCTATACTGAAAATAGTTAGTGGTAATCTTAGTTTTCTCAAATGTAAGGCAAATTTGCAATGCATCATAACGAAGTGTAAAAAGTGGGGTTAGTGGCAAATTAAAATGTGGAATACAGTTCTAATAATCTTCCTTCAACTTATCTTTCTGTTTAGAAAGTAAACTGGTACTTATTTTAAGATTTTAAATGGATCCAGTTGAATAAATTTACATAAATATTAAACTTTATATTTTTCACTTTTTAAGGAACGCGTCATGCGAATCGACTAACACAGAAAATGGCGAATCTATGGTGCCGGATAGTCATACCTTGTTAGTATGTATACCGTGTATCGCAGTGATCTGTCATGTCAGTTGCCTCCAAGCAACCAGACTGTCAACAACTCCCGAATATCCGTCCTGTTTCTGCTTAAGACGTGCGTATGTTTTTCGTATTCGTCTAGGTCAGAATATCCGCAGAATAATTTACCATCCATCCCCGTGCTGTTTCTACCTAAGACGTGCGTACGTTTTCGTATTGGGCTAGGTCAGAAGAATATTCGCACACAAGTTTACCGTCTATCCGTCCCCGTGCTGTTTCTGCTTATGACATCCGTACGTTTTTGTATTTGTCTAGGACAGAATATTCGCACACTACTACCAAGAAACAAATCCGTGCTGTTTTTGCTTATGACATGCGTGCGCTTTCATATTGGTTTATGCAAGAATATCCGCACTTGCATTTACACTAAGGCACCCGACTTTATCGCCCTATTCGCCAGTATATAGCCGTTTTGTAAAAGCACTGAATTACATTAGTAAATATTTTTTAGATTTATTACATAAACTATATAAATCACATTAACAAATAGTAAGAAAAAAGAGACGATAACTAAAAGAGATATAGAAAATACCCGAGCTTGTTGTTAATAATATAAACGTCGAGGAATCTATCTAACCCTGGACTATACTCCTAAGCTATCCGCACACAACCATACCCGACGATACAACTGCGACCTAACCTGTGAGTCCCCCAATTTACTCACGTTCTAGGTTTAGACTAATAATTAAGAGGAGTCAGTACCAAGATTTGCAAGTTTCATACATTTTTCAATGCGAATTTCTGGCAAACTATTTGAACCAGAATAATGAATTATATCTTAAATGAAAGGTAAGGTTCTAGTAAATAACGTCGAGAAAAATAAAAAAAGTGTGTTGGAATGGAGATATTAGCTCGGAAACTTGTAAAAAATGGTAAAAATTGATTTTTTTTAAATCAAATTCCTGTTAGTAGGTATTCTCATATCTTTAGATTGTGACTATTTTAGAAAGATAAAGCCTAGATCTAACAAATAACGTCGAGTTTTTTCATTTTTAGTGGCGCTTTTTTTAATTGTTTAACTCTAATAGTACTTGTTTTCTCGCTCGATATTTCACCGACGAGAAATTGCAATATTTCGTTGAAAGTTGTTGGAATATAAAGCAAAATAGTATATTTGCCAATTAAGTGCAAAAATATTTAGGACCATTCTCGTTAAAAATGTTTAATTTCTTTGAACTGCAAATTTTTATTTTCGTCTTAAATTGTCGCATGTTGGGTTTCTGTCTTTTACGCTAGATGTCTCTAATCTGACTAGTGGTCTAGGTCTAGGCTAATTTGATATGAATTTTCATACTTTCAGGACACAAACCTACGTATAGTAAGTTTTATTGTCTACTGGCTCGATGGTATCTAAATTTATATTTTTGTTGAGTAGTGACTCCTCTTAAGTCTAGAACCATCATTCATCTTGAAAACACAAAATCTTTATAAAATCCGCGAAATTTCCAGCGTTATAAGTTTTAGGCGAACAATAAACTGCACACAAAACAAACTTTTATCTGCCAATGTCCATTTAAATGCAGGTAAAATGTCAAAATATATACGACAAAATGGTATCAATTTTTTTTCTGCTTTATCGTAGTTTTTGTTTTTATGTAGTGCAGCAACTTAAACAGCAACAGAACTTAAATTGACACTTTAAATTACAAATGAGCAATTTTATTTTCAGTTTGAGCATTAGCCTTGACTGGATTTCTCTTGAGAGAGATAGCCACAATAAGAAAGGCATACAATCGTTGTGTATTCAAATACTTATCCCCCGTCACTCTTGGCTTGGGGTAGAATAATTATTCTTAAAATGAATTCTACTCTAATCGTATTCTCAGTAATTTGTCATGATTTATTCATTAAAAAGGATTTTATCGAAATTAAGGAATCAAATTAGATTTGTTTGTATAGAAAATGTTTCATTAATAAATCCCAGTCAGTTTGAGTCCCACATTTTCATTGGTGGAGATATATATACATATAATTTCCATGGTATAAACTTGACCAAAACTTTTCATAATTTACAAATTAAATCGAATCGAATCGAAGTCTTGTTTTAATTAAGTCTGAATTTGTCTTTCATTAAAGGAAACGAAGCGATACTTCCTTCCTCCTTTTCTCCTTATAAAACTGAATTGTAGACAATTTCAACCCCAAAAATTGTAATTAACAAAGAACAAGTACATCTTTTGGGGGAAATACTTGAGAGGGATGAGAATTAATCAAGGAAGTGCCATCTAATTTTTTTTTCTTTTCTATTACTTCTTAATCTTTTTCCTTTATATATTCTTTTCTGTTTCTTCTTCTTCCATTCTTCTTCTCTTCTTCTTCTTCTTACTTACTTACAAAAGATATCGCTTACAGAAATTTCAATCAAATTTCAATCAAACGAAAATTTAATTAATAACTTTAGTCAAGGCACAGAATATTCTCATAGACAAGAAAACAAGATTTGAATTTGGTATTGATTTAAGGACTGAGTTTAGGTCAAATAGAATTCGAAGGATAGAGGTGGGGGATGGTTCAATTAGCCTATATCTAGCTAGGATATTTCACTTAAATCTTGTTTGTATCTTCCTAGCTATCTTTAGGATATTCTGGTTTCGTTGTTGTTGTTGTTGCGGTACAATGGAATGAGAGAGAATCGATTGTGAGTGAACCAAGGGGGACCCTGCCATTTCGGTCAAATTGTTTGCAGTTGTTTACTGTGTTGGCATTGTACATTTGGAGAGAGTTCATTAATGTCAGGTATAATGACTTATTAATTGTATTTGAACGTTAAGGTAAATTACATCAACCGGCGCACCGATTGAATGTAATTTATGAGAAATTGATATGATTTTGAAGTGATTGAATTAATTATTGGCCTATATATGTGTGTTTGTTAAATATATTTAATGGAAAGACAGATCTTATAAAATATTCTAATTTAAAAAATATTTACGACAAAAACGTGACTCTAAAGAGAAAAGCGTTGATATCTATGACAAAATCCTTACATTTAAATGCTTCTTGATGTCTTTAAAAAATCGGTTAGGTTATGTATAAATATTGTAGGCAGGTACTCAAATAGAAAATTAATTATAATTCCTCTAAAACAAAAACATTTCTAGATAAAGAATAGATTTTTATTAACACTAACACCTCAACAATCCCTTAGGCCATTAAATAATGGAGTATACACCTACAATATCAAAATAGAAGCTTCAAAATCTCGACATAGAAAATTTCATTGTTGAATTTCGAATTTTGAGTATTTTCGAAAAATACACAAAAAGAGTTATATGAAACAGTTATAAAGGGGATTCTAAAAAAAAATGTTTTGTCATATTACTCTCTCTAACTCTCCACTCAAAAAGTAATTTGAATAGTATTTTTGTTGAGGCCATTCCCTTTAACTCGTACACGAATTTGTCTATTTATATATTTCTTTACTATTTTCGACACTCTCGTAGACCCACTTTTCGTCATCACAACGAGTTGAAATTTCGCACACAGGTTCATGTCGCGTGACAATTGAATTGAATTGAACCGGAAATTTCCATGGAAAACCCGGCAAATCTGGAAAAATCATTTGAAAATTTGGTACAAATATGATTAGTGATAAATCTGTTTTAGGAAAAATGCAGAGTTTTCCGATTTTTCCGAAAAAATTTCCGGAATTTTCCGACTTTGCCGGAAAACTTTCCGGTAAAAAAGTTTTCTAAATGATGCAGGATCAAGTTCCCTATCAATTGGCATCATTACTTTCTCTCCGACAATGGTGAAAACTTGCACATAAAATCGAGGAAAATTCATGTAAAACGCTTTTCCGGAGTTTTTCCGACCAAGTAAGCGTTTGACCGTTTAGAAACGTAAGACAAAGTTGTAGAGCGAAATGAGTTGCATAAAGTTGCTTTTGTGGAAAATTCTATGGAAAACCCAGAAAAGCGGAAAAATCATCGGAAAAGTTTTCATCGATATGATTAGTGATAAATCTGTTTCAGAAAAAGTGCAGAATGTTCCAATTTTTCTGGAATTTCCAGAATTTTCCGACTTTTCTGGAAAATTTCCCAACAAAAAAGTTTTATAATCTATGAGGAATCATTTTTTTTCCGTCCTACTGGCATCAATACTTTCTCTTCAACAATCATGAAAACTTGCATGAAAAATCGAGGAAAATTCATGTAAATTTTTAAAAAAAATTCATAGTAATAGGAAAAGTTTGTGGAAAACATGAAAATCGGGAAAATTCAGTAAATCAGTGTCTTTTCAGCCATCATAAAATTGTTTTAAAATATCTCCATGCAGCACTTATTTTATTTTCTACGTTACTAAATTGTTATTACGTGCTGCATGGAGATATTTTAAAACAATTTTATGACGGCTGAAAAGCCACTGATTTACTGAATTTTCCCGATTTTCCATATTTTCCAAAGACTTTTCCTATTACTATGAAATTTTTTAAAAATTTACATGAATTATCCTCGATTTTTCATTCGATTTTTCATCAAGTATTGATGCCAGTAGGACGGAAAAATGATTCCGCATAGCTTATAAAACTTTTTTGTCGGAAAATTTTCCGGAAAAGTCGGAAAATTCCGGAAATTCCAGCAAAATTGGAAAATTCTGCACTTTTCCTGAAACAGATACTAATCATATCGACGAAAATTTTTCCTATGATTTTTCAGCTATTCCGGGTTTTCCATGGAATTTTCCACAAAAGCAACTTCATGCAACTCATTTCGCTCTACAACTTTGTCTTAGGTTTCTAAACGGTCAAACGCTTACTTGGTCGGAAATACTTCGGAAAAACATTTTACATGAATTTTCCTCGATTTTATGTGGAAGTTTTCACTATTGTCGAAGAGAAAGTAATGATGCCAATTGATAGGGAACTTGATCCTGCATAATTTAGAAAACTTTTTTACCGGAAAATTTTCCGGAAAAGTCGGATAATTCCGGAAATTTTTTTCGGAGAAATCGGAAAACTCTGAATTTTTCCTGGAACGTATTTGTCACTAATAAAATTTGTACCAAATTTTCAAATGATTTTTTCAGATTATCCAGCTTTTCCATGGATATTTCCGGTTCAAATTTTGATAGATTCAATTGTTACGCGACATGAACCTGTGTGCCAGATTTCAGCTCGCTGTGAAGACGAAAAGTGGGTCTACGAGAGTGTCGGAATTAGTAAAAAAGAAATATACAGACAGACAAATTCGTGTACGAGTTAAAGCGAATGGCCCCAAAGTAAAAAGCTTGGCTCGCTTTTTACATTTTTATACTTCCGGCTTCAAAACCTGTTACTTCCAGCTCGACAAAATAAAAAGGCAAGCTGGCTTTTTATTTTTACCAGATAAAATAAAAAGCCTTTCCAGCTGGGTTTTTTTTAACTTTTTTTAATAAAAAGTTAAGTTTTCAAAAGCTTTACAGGAATCGAAACAGGTTTCACCAGACATCTTTTGGTATATACCAATAAATTCCACGATCATGATTTATCCCAGCATTTTTTGTTTATAATTTTCAAAATACCAGTTATTTTCGGTCCCTGAAAAAAATAATAGTTTTTCAGATAAAGCCCATATAAATCACTCCTTACGATAAACACGACACAATAAAAAAGGGTCCCTGAGGTCAGGAGCAATAAACAATCACAGGTAGGTTTACAGAAAGATCTTTAATTACCCCGGTAATTCAAATTAGCTTTATTAGGGATTTGTCTCTCTACCTGTCTGTAGGGATAAATTATTTTTAATTTTTTCCCCGAAACGCAATATTGGTATTGATTTGTATGCTGTCGTCGTTCCTGCCTGTACTTCAACGCAATAAGGTCTCAATTCTGTTGAGGGCTGGTGCATCCGTCGTCACATGACGGTAAGCCATAAAAAAAACCAGTTTGGTGCTCTTTTCCAGACGATGAGGTAAACTTAGACACTTTGTTCTTCCATGCTTATGTATGCCTCCTCTGTGAGCCACTTGGGAGACTGCATGGCTATACCTGGGAATATGGGGATCATGGGGAATGGGAGTGTGGGTCTGCTAGTCAGGTCTGGCTCTAGTTCTCCTTTTCTTTGGTCAGAAGCAGTTGTAGCCGTTACTACCTCGGTGATCAGGTATCTTATCAAAGCATCAGCAGCGTTGAGCGAGCCTGAGTACTGAATACGAGTAACAAACTTTTTCTTGATTGGACTAACAGGAACTTCACTGACTTTCTCTTGGGGCTCAGAAGACAATAATGCAGAACTGTGGTTGGCATCATCACTAGCCAGAGCTAGCTTCATGCTCATCTATAACAAAGATGAGAGTTGCTGATAGCCCTCCTGACTGTCCTGCCTGCATGGAAGGACAACGCTTAGATAACCGAACACTAACTGTGCGCTTGTCTTGCACACACTAGATACGCTTGGTTCTGCCCTTCTATCTGAAAAGCTTACCTCATCTAGACCTAATGCACTTCATTAAGAGAGTGACAGGAAGATTTTGGTGAAAAGTTTTTTTTTTTGTTCATAGCAGGTTAGCACAATGGGCCGCCTTGGACGGAGCTTGTGATCTTCCGTCTCCCTACTTGAAAAAAATATCTTAAATTATTATAAAATTAGCAAATTAGTTGCACTTTCCCCTACCGTAAAATTGATATTATAGTTTTTTCTATACTATTTATAGTAAACCTTTATTAATGACAAACTAAGCAAGACTTAATCTTCAATCTCCATTAACGAAAGTCAAACCCACTTAATCGAAAGGTTAGTTAAGTTAATACATATACCTATTTACAATTTACTAGCCTAGGGTTGCACATAAACTAAACGATATATATATATATGCATATGTACGTATACATAGTTATATACGTCCTCCTCATTATGCTTTCATCGAGGATAAATTATTCATAATTCTGTGAATTACTTAGTAGCACTTAACGCGTCTGAAATTTAAATCTTCCCTCTTAAGGAAACCTTCGTCACGCAGTTCATCATTTCATTTCACTGGAGAAAATCTTAATTACGTACGCGCGTTATCTCCCTACAACAGTGTCCCTAAGCAAAAGTTTTTAACCAAATGTCCATTATTAGTCCACAAATAAACTTCTTCTTTGTGACTCTTATCAACCGTGCTATGTTTACTTTTCAAGATGAATCCTTGTGTCAGAGACAAAGGAAGAGAGAGAGAGAGAGAGAGAGAGAGAGATAGAGAGAAGTCGAATATTTGTCACAAAGTCACGTTATCATTCGTTTTAATAAGAACGTTTCATAAATGCTCCAGCTGAACTGACAAGGGAATAACTCTGCACCATTTCCCTTGGACTTCTGTTACCATAGAATTATGAACTCGAGCATAATAATTCCACCATGTAGCAATCGCAAGTTGTGCTCCTTTCCTATCCTATATATACATAAGAGGAAAACAGGAAATGGCCCTTCGACCATATGTCACTAGGTTGACATCGATTTTGTTGTATAACTGGAAAGTATATCTACAGTTGGATGCAGCACTTGCTTCCACATGATTCTGTCGGGTCGACTGGCCTTTCTTCCTTTTTTTTTGTCGAAATGAATCAAGTCAAGTCCCTTTTCCTTTCCGTAGTCAACAATAAAGAGGTAAAATGAAAAGCATATGTGGTCACTTCTATATTTCAAAGATATCATATCTGTCCACTATCAGAGAGTCAAGATGGATATATACGCAAGGATCGTGATAGTGTAGTTTCCGTTTGTTAAAACTTAACCTTATTTTCTCTTTATTATTTTTTTTTATTTTATTTTTTTTTATCCTGCAATATATATGTACATACTCCTGACCCTGGTCTTCATGATTAGGATGGAATTATGACTTGAGCACCCTTGTGCTCATGATTTATGCAGACTAACCTGACAACAACGAAACTTTCGGTTACGTCAATTCGTGGCTACCTTAAAATTTAATGGCAGCAGGACCACAAGGCTCACAAAGGAGACCCCCGCTTTTGGAAAAACCTCAGTCAACAGGAACGTTGTTGGTCGCAATAAATTTTACATGGTGTTGTCATAGACGCTGCTGTTGAATTGCGAATGCTTCAACCCTTTTACAAAAGTCCTTTACCGTGCTGCTTGGCATTATTCAAAGGCAATTTCTATTGTACACGGGAGACTTGACTGACTACATACATATATACAGGGAGAAATAGGGAGAGAGCGGTAGAATTTTGTAATATATTCCCTCGATTTTAGATTCTCCAGAATAACAAACGAGAGACTTTGTAGGCTTTGTAGGCCTTTCTTGATGAGGAAACAGTACAAAGCTTGAATTCGGTTAGGAGCTAGTTTAGCTGGATTTTTCAGGGTTGTATAGTAGTAGGTCCCTACCCATATATTCATGCTAATTCCTTTGATTTACTTTTAGCATGAAAGGTTTTAAATTATTAAATAAGTTGTCGTTTGAAGGTAGAGGGGATGATGGAGTCTTTAATTAAATGTCGATTCCTTGATGACTCAAAGGAATCGAATGGGGCCATTTTACATTTTTGTTGTTGCTGGTTTTTTTTTAGTTTTTGCTTTCGGTACTAGCAAAGAAAAGCAGAAATCTTAAGACTTTTAGTGAAAAGTAAATATTTTAAAGGAAGCTTATACCTACACGGGAATCTTTTTGAGAAGTTCTTAACTGATTTTATTATTATTTATGATGGAAATTTCTCAGCTGTACTAAAGCAGGGTACTGAAGAAATACTCACCCAACTCTTAAAAATTTGCTAAAACTTTTTTCGGTCTGAACTTCAATATTTGAGTAAAGCATAGTTTTCACACATGTGAAGTTATATGAGGTTAAGTAAGAGGGATGCGGCTAGAAGTACCTATAGCCTTCCTCACTGAAAACCTGGGGCGATAGCCTTTAAAATCTCCCTAGATCGATTTTGCTTCTCTTAGAAATTTCAGGAATGAATAAAAGTGGTAGAGTTCAGATATGAACTCCATACCACTTTTATTCATCAGAGCAGGAAACTCGCAAAGTACGAGTTCGTCAGATTTGATTTACTCCGAATCCTAACAGCTCCTGAAGAAATGTTTCGCCGTAATGACCCCTAATAGATTCCTAGTATTTTTTCTGTTTCCATTAAGCAGTTTTCTTATCTCCTACCCGTCATATGCAGGCCATAATTGCCTCGCAATATCTCAGTTTTCCGTGTTGATTCACCGGGGGCTTTACTTTTGATAGACTCCTCTGATGATCTCCTATTTAAAAGCTTCGATCGGGATCCTCACATAACCTATGGCTGCCTAGCTATTCATTTCAATGTCCTTTTTGCCCAGTTCATCAGCCATCTCGTTGCCTGGATTAAATAACCCTGTGGATAGGTACTCAGCATAGGGTCACATTGTACCATACAGTCAATTCCTCAAGGCTGATCTTGCATAACTGCACCTATTTTTATTTAACCAGCACATAATCTAGCGACTTAATGGCTGTCAGTGTGTATTCGGATGTGTCGTGCAGACATTTTGCACGTAGATACAAATATTGCTGAAGTGTAAATCGAGCTCTACCTGAAAGACACATTTGTCCGGTAGTTTATAAGTCTCGTGCCACTGGCACACTCCAGTCACTATGCGAGCACTCGCCTTGTATCCATCCATAAAGATGGAGTTAGCGGATGTTACAAACATCTCCTTCCCATCCCAAATAACTCCTGGTGGGCATCATTGCATTGGCACCCCCACCAAAAGTTAGGAAAGGTATTGGATAGTCTTGTTCTATCCCCTCCCCTCCACCAACTATCCACTCTGAACTTGAGAAGCGAAATTACTGCCCCCCAAATTAACTTCGTTTTCAATCCCTCACCGCTTCTTTATGTACACTGCAGTCTACTTACTTGCGCCAGTACAAACATAAGTTCCACACACTTCAACTTTTTACGGAAGCGGAACCTGAGAAATAGTGAAGTTGAGTAAATGTTTTGATTTAACTAATCATGGTATGGACCTTGTAAATTGTCAACTGATTTTTTTAAAGAAAAAAATATTTCCAAACAGCAATTGCAAACAGCTCCGTATACGCACAATGTACACTCAGTATACAGATTATTTGAACTTACTGTTAAAATTGTGAAAAATATACACGGTATACGAGTTTATTGCAATATGACCCTAGTTATAAACCATAATCATTTAATACACGAAACTTTTAGAACCGAATTTAATACTGCCATGTTGGCAATTTTACTGACATTTAATACTTGCAACTTGTCAAATTGAAGTGTTTATTACGTTTTTATTTTCTAGTAATCTCACAATATTTGCTCGCATTTTGTACGGATACGTCAAACCTTCTTAAGTCTGATGACAAACAAATCAAATAACACCTCTCTAATTAATTCCTCATTATCGTAAAACGCATGTGTGTCTCTGAAATTCTACATTTCAATATCTCAATATCGATACCGCAAGTCTGTCTCCTGCATTAGATCGCAGTAGATAGGCACTCAGAGGCCGAGGCAATTATCAAAATCTTTACATTTTTATAATTTTAAAATTTAAGATAATAAAAGCAAAGTCGCATATTTTATCGCCGAGCATTTTATTGCCCTATACCTCCCCCGTTTACAGTTTCTTCCTCAACAAATTATTATTCCACTCTTATATTTGAAAAAAAAAACATTAATGTAAAACTTGCAAAAAAAAGGCATTAAATTTAGAAAAAAAATCTCGTGAAAAATGCAAACAAATCGTAAAATTTGGCAAAATTCGTAAAAATTGCACAAAAATTGAGATTAAGATCGCAAATGTTCCGAAAAATGTCATAAAAATTGCGAAAATGGCGTAAAAACCGTAAGAATTATAAAAAAATCGTTAAGATTGCAACAAATGTCACAAAATGGCGTAAAAATCGTAAGAATTATAAAAAAATCTTTAAGATGGCAAAAAGTTTGAAAAACAAACCGTGAAAAGTGCACACACAAAAAAAACTACAAATTGCACACCCAAAATGTGAAAATTGCAATAAAAATTACCCAAATGGCGAGTGTGTGTGTGTGTGTGTGTGTGTGTGTGTGTGTGTGTGTGTGTAGTCGAGTGTTTTTGCAGTTTTTACGGCATTTTTCCAATTTTTGCGATCTGCTGCAATTTTTATGTTTTTTTTAAATGCTACGATTTTTTAGTAAAAATTTCAATAAAAATCGTAAGATTTGCACAAATATTTTGTGTGTGGTCAGGTCTGTTTTTTTTTGCATTTATAGGTACAATTTATACGATTTTTTCTAATTTTTTTATGACTTTATTCCAATTTTTCCAATTTTTACAACTTTTTGCAATTTTTCCCAATTTTAACGATTTTTGCAATTTGTAAGATTTTTTTCCAATTACAATTCTTTTCCAATTTTTCCCAATTTGTTTCCAATTGTTAAGATTTCCATTTTTTTCGATTTTTTTGGAATTTTTCCAATTTTTTTTCAATTTTTACAAGTTTTCGAAGATTTTTGCAATTTTAAGATTTTTTTGCAAATTTTACGGCTTTTTCCAATTTTTAAGTTTTTTTTGCAATTTTATATAAAAAAACAAAATTTCCCGTACTAATGTACCTATATACGACAGTAATATAGGTACCACCCCGTGGACAGTTTATTCCACCCACATTTCACCCCAATGCATATAAGTATATGGCAGTATATATTATTAAAAAAAAAAAAACATGAAAAAACCACCCACCTATATCCGCCTATAAGTACCATTATAAAAAAAAAACATTAGATTTATCTCGATGCTCGGAGGTAATACAGGCATATACCGTTCAAATCAAAACAACCCATAAGTTTTACAATAAGAAGAAGAAAATAGAAATTTTTCAATAAAAAGGAAGTAGATAACAGGACTAAATTCTTAATAGCTAAAAGAATTAGATCTGGCCTGGTGTACATTAAACGTAGCACTTGGCATAATACTGCAGGGTTTTGCCTGGATACTTCCCCGTGTCGATAGTCTTTTCCCATCACAAACTTATTTACCAATTATTACGATTTATTTGCAATTTCTAGGATTTTTCAAAAATTTTTCCACTTTTTACGTTTGGAATTTTTGCAATTTTTCCCCAATTTAAAAAAAAGCAGATTTTACTATATATGTAACATTGCTCACTTTATACATTGTCCGTACCTCCCCCTGTACACCCCCTCCTCCTCGACAATATTTGTTTCGCAATTAAAAATTTTTCAAAGAAGCTATACAAATTGATTGATAACAAATAAAATAACAAATTCCTTGTACTTATGCTGTAAATAAATAATTTCAGTAATTTCAACCACAAAACGAATATTTTAAAATTCAACATAAAAGGAAAACAGAAATATAAATATAAAAATATTTATAGATACCTTAAATAAGTTTTCGAGTTTTTCTTCCAGCAACAATTCTATGAGTACAGACAAGTATGCAAAATACTTTAATATATATGTACATACCATAACCTGAAAGAAGAAGAAAAAAAAATATTTAACACAAACAAAATCTCGGCTACTTTAAATTTTAAATCTATACAAAAATTCCTAAATATGTAATTATTTCGGCTATTAGTCACGAATCCTTGAACAAAAAACAGCAGAAAAAAAAGTATCACAACTCCCTGGATATCCATCAGCCACTGATTTCCTTCTTCCAACCTTTTGAGAATACTTAATTGCAAATTATTACCTACATAAATGTGATAGCGTTAGTCCTTATCATCATGTCGGCAGACAGAAGACAGGCTACTTTAACTAAGAAATGTTTGCAGAGAAAATGTTAAGAATTTGTATTTATCTGAGAAATGGAGGAGGCATCTACGTAATTCTTGTGTATATATATACAAATTACCCAGAACAGCATGTAATTCCTTAACTCTACGGAAAAGATTATACGGACGAACGAAAATCTTTTAAACATATACCTCCGGAAATATGACCCCAGAGACATACATATAATTACCGTCAAAATTAATGCTTTTCTAAGATCATTAAAATAGGATCATTGTGAGAAGGGAAACTTTAACTGCGCCTCCATGATTGGACCGGACCTTTTCTACGGGGTTCATTTGAACCACTTTCAAAAAGTTACCCTAATCTCTCTCTATCAGTGTGCGTACGGTATCCATCCCACACTTTACCCTAGTCTTAGAAAAAAAAATTCATAAAGTCCTTTACAAGAATTAAAACTTTTTCTCGCCACCGACCGTCTCTCATATTCCTATCAATTTAAGCTTTATGCGGTAGGCGCAGGTATTCTTTTTGACTTTAAGTCTTTGTTCTCCAAGCTCATCAGGTTATATATTTTCTTCTTTTTCGAAATTCTTTACCAACATCTCTTTACCTAGCTGTATCCAAAACATGGATCACTTAAGTTTATAAATTAACTTTTTTTATTAAGTCCTTTTTCTTTTTTCATTGAAAAGAAATTCTTCCCCACTCTCTCTCTGTTAGCCAACCCAGGATATAATATTCTTTTCGAAGTCAAGTCAATGAAATGCCCAAAGTTCATGTAATTAAAAGAAAGAAAAAAAAAGAGAAGTTAAACTGTGATTTTAATTTTCGAATTTAAGATGAGAAGAGAACTTGTTTACGAGTGTTCTACAACGGTGGGGGCGGAGGTGGTATAAAAGTCGTTGTGAATTATTAATAATCATCGTTGAGTCATAATTGGATGAGGGGAAAACTTTTTGATGGTTATTTTTTAGGAAATCTGAAAATGTCTAATTTATAGGGAATTGTATTATTTATTATGTTTTTAAAGAGGTTTGGTGGTAGTTAATTTATTCGTATATGTGCATACACATATACATATATCATTACTACCACTACACAGCTGGAAAATGGTCAGGCCTTCCTAACGAAAGTATTTGGAAGGAACATACTTGCGCCGACACATTCCTTAAACTCACTGCACTTTTCAGGGAAGTACTGAAAGTCTTCCGTGAATTGCCTGGGCTCAGAAGACAAAACTCCTATGACTCACCTCAATAAAATATTCTTAGGATATTGTTGTGAGATTGCACTTGAGATTTTCAGACAGTTGAGTTCTTCAGTTTTGTTTAGAAGTGAAAGTGTTTGAATGTGCTATGTTAGTTTTAGAAGGAAAACGTAATTTTAGCCATCCATTCTGTATTATGTACTTCTAGATCTTTCTTTGAGAAGTCTTTTATATAGCTATCTATTATACAAGCTGTCCCGTATGTGTGCGCGGTTGGACAAGCAAAAATTTTTTTGGGTATGCTCGGACAACGAAGCAGCTGTCGAAGTCTTGTCAAAATCTTTCACAACCTCCAAACTTTTATTGGAATGTAAAACCACCCTGAACTCACTTTCTCGAAACAAAAGGTACTTGTGCTTTATGGGTGCCAGGCCACAGCTACATTAGAACGTGTCTTGGCGTAATCTCGGAGGTATCTTCCTCCACGATTGGGATCGCACAAAAACACTTTGGCTCTACTATTTTGACTTGGATCGACTGCCAAAATAGTCGTCTTTGGTTAGCTAACCCTTCAGATAGAGCTACAAAAGACCTAATCCAAATGAAACGAAAAAGCTATTGGGATTATGCAAGCTAACCCAAAGAACTCAACTCTAACGGGTACTATTTTATCAGGGGTCACCTACATACGATATGGCTTGTTGAAGAACAGAGGATGTGGAGAGGTATCTGAAACGGTGCCTCATTTTCTTTGTCACTGCCCGGCTCTCTCAGGAAATTGCAGATTTCTTGGATCACACCTCCTGGACGAACTGAATGAAGCCGGTAAGGAAGATTGGAGCCGCCAATTTTGAATTTTGTTAGTGCATCCAGTTGGGACTTATGAGCAGTTGATCATAAGTCTGCAGGGCAAATAAAGGGCCTCGTTGTGACCTACGTTTCAGCGACCCAGTCCGGATTTCAACCTCGATTCAATCCATTCTTCCATGGGTAGGGGAGGAGAAATCCTTACAGTTTTCGAGATAACGGGACTTTGAGTATATTTTCATCCTGAACTTCCTCCTGTAACTTCTGAACGTATTGTTGGACCTTTCCAATGGTTCCCATCCTCCTGAATTTATAACTCAACGAAGTTGAAATTTTAGCATTTTAAATAGTTTTTTTCTTTTCTAACTACTATCTATCTATCTAACAAACTTTAAATCATCATAATAGGGTGTAATGCTCAGAAGTTATAGGGTGATCTATAAAAGCATTGTACTGAAATATCTTTAAATCCCGATATCTTGTAAACCGTTAGAAGTTCCCTCCATTAATCCATAAAAAAAATTTCTTGTCTAAGAATGACCTATCCATAGTTTTCGGATTATTAATTTTTTTTTTTCAATTTAACCAAAATATCTATTATCTATTCGAAGTAAGCTTTTCACAAGTCCCAGATGTATAGTTTGTGGCACATAGTCTGGGTATAGTCCATCATAGCTCTTACCATCAACAATACCGATGTGGTGCGCCCAAGTTGATTATTAAAGATCAAACCAAGATCCCGCGCCTTGGTCGAAAATGGTATATTCGTACCATTTAAAATAACTGGTGGAAAGAGAGATAAGAAGATAAATGAGCATAGCCTGAAATTTGGATGGGTTGAGCCAGAGCTTGATAAGCACAGCCCATCTACTTATGCATTTAAGGTCTTTGTTTAGCTCAGAAATTGCGTACGGGATATCATTGATGGGGGGCAGATGTGTAAAGTTATACATCATCAGTATATACTATAACTACAGTTGAGATAGCTTACATTTAGATGTGAAAACTCACAAGAAAAGCGGTCAGATTAAAACGAACTAATGGCCGTCTAATAGAAAGCTCTATATATTGTCTCTCTCTCTCTGTTGCTGTATTATGCCACATAAATTCTTCGCAATGATAGCTTTCTTCGGTTGAACAAAAACTTCAAAGGCTTTCGAAACGTGATCCTGGCCTATATATCTCAGACTACAGTGAAGATTTTTTTATGATTTTCCAGGCCATTTACGTATATAGATTGAAGAGAAGGGGACCTAAGATAGATCCTTGTGGTACGCCTTAATAGAGAGAACAGAACTTGGAAGATTTCGAGTAACAAAGAACGACTTGCTTCCAATTAGTTAAGTAATCATAGTTAAGTTTAGCTACAAGACCAGAATTCTACAACCAGCTTGTTATATAATAATTGAAAATCAACACAGTCAAAAGCTTTCAAAAATCAGGTTGGTTCTTTTTTTGTCATATCCGTGAGAAGTAGTAACGATGAAGTTGTGCTGTGTTTGGCTCTGAAAAAAGACTGGATACAATTAAACAAGTTATTAACATTAGCTTAGTCTAAGATTTGTTTGTATAAGACTTTTTCAAATACTTTGGACAATATAGGAAGAATGGTAATGGGTCTATACTCTTATGGGGAGGATGTATTGGTCTTCCTACAAATAAAAATAATCAGCCTCATTTTGTTTCATTATTATCATTTTCACAGATATGAACTGTAATAGACTCTTTTCAAATTTCAGGAGTTTATTCCTCTATCCATAACGCATATAATATTAGTTTATGAAAACTTTTCTGAAGTTTCAGAGCTTTCGTCTGAATTGATTTCTTGTCATATGCGTTTTATTCATCAAAATTAATTTGGTTGACTAGCTGTGGGTTAAAAAAAAGGTATATTCACATTTTCATTATTTGTTGTTGGAACACTGTTTAGGATCGTGCTGAAGTGTGCTGATCAATCTTGGAAGATGCTTATATTTTATCATGCTCGTTTTACCGTGTCATATATTTGCAAGCAATTGAAAAATACTCCTGGAGTCCTCAATTTTTCTTTTTGTAATTCGACAATTACCTTAACATCAGTTGTTGCGATTTATTGATCATCTATACCAAATGGACGCCCAAATAACTTTGGACAGAGCAGCCTATTCCAAGATACATACACAAATATACAATTCGACAATGTAGGGCTGGATATTTTATTCAATATTTCATTGGTGAGCTACTAACTCCTGCTCGTCTTTTAATTTCCTTTTGTGAGTATGAAAAAAGACTACAGATGCCATTGGATGTCGAATCAAAGCAAATAATGATCCGAAATAAGAATGCAGTTAAGCTACTAAATATTTTAGTCCAACGAATTTTAATCGTTTCTCTTGAAAAGGCTTCGTTGTATTGAAAATGGCGAACAATTTTGAATTTCGCCAAAATGCATACACAAAGGGAATGAATCTCTGAGAAAAACGCACTAAACAAGTGGATGCCATTAATTAAACTCTAGAGAGTCTTCCTCGACAATGTGGACAATATTAAGGCAACAAATTCATCCAAAAAGGCATCTCGTCAAGAAAGATTTCCATTTCGTTAATAGTGGTTAACACTATTTTATCCGCACTAAATAGAGTAAATATTCATTGGCATATAAGTCCCGGATATGCTTCTATGCACCATTAGGGAGTGATTGTAGAAATATACATATTTACCACTGTCATTATAAAAAAAAAAAAATCATCGTAAACAGGAAATGAAAAGCATTAAACAAGTCTAGTGACATGAAACAACACTAATTACCACAATTACTTTTCTTAAATTTCCTTTCTTCATTTTGGGGGTTTTCTTTTATACTATTCAAAATACCTTTTGTTAGATGCCTCCAAAAAGTCCCCACGAAAACATATTTCATTAAGAGAAATGGGAATATGCCCCACAGGATACACAATGACACAGCATCTTTCTGGTTCTGCTGTGCGAGTCGAGACGACCAAGACCAACAACCTTTTAAGACTAATGAAATGAACAGAATTTGTCCTACAAATACAATTTTGTTTCTTAGCCTATTTTCAAGAGAGTAATAAGAAACGACAACGGCCTTGCAATTCTGAAGGAAATATATTTTAAAGAATTTTAATATAGCTGATGCATACCACTTATATTAGTAGAATGGAAAAATTTTATTAAGAGAAAGACTGTGCTGCTTGCTTATAGAAATGGCCGTACATTTTTTTTTGTACAGGAATAGGAATGTGAAATTCTTATAAATATTTTCCTGAGCGAATTATAATTCATTGAAAACTTACGAAAGTTTTTACTGTTCGTTTTAGATGGTATTCTTTTGAATTGGTATTGGAACAGAGTAATTCTTGACTTTCTTTATAATAATCAAGGAAACTTCATGTATGAACTTTAGAGTGAATATCTCAGGTAGCGTAGCATTTCGTACTATAAAAACTAATAGTGCAGTCAGTAGAGGTTTTTGTCCTACAAAAAGTGGAGTAGTTGTGATTTTTATATATGTTATTCAGTTCCGGGTCCCGATAAAAAATCTTACCTAGTTTAGACCCTTGGAGGGGGGCGGGGGCTACGCGCGGTCCGCCATTTTGAATGAAAGGTTTTTTTTCAAAATTATTCCTCAACAGTTGATCCTATTACGAAAATGTAAAAATATAAATTTGAAGAAGACTAAATTCCCTACATTTTTTGTAAAAGCACTTTTTTGTAAGTCTGATGTGTAACGAGTTACAGCGGTGGAAACGTGAACATATTTTCAAAAAAATGAATACCTACATATAGTACCATTTATACAGGGTGTTTCGTCCATAGTGGTCCATAGGACAGGAGGTGATAGTATTCATTTGGTCGAACAAAAAAAAGTACGTCAAGGAGGGCCAGCATCTTAACCATTTCGGAGTTACAGGGTGATTAAGAAAATTTGCTAGTCTTTCACAAAATACCCTGTATTTTAAAAATTACATGTATGCAGAGCTTCATAACCTATCCAACGACTTCTCCACCAGCCCCGTACTCCTCTATCCTAAGGAGTTATGATGGCCTAAACTACAGATAATTTATTTCCTTAGTGACTGAAAACACTTCATTAAAAAAAAAATAAAAATAAAATAATAATAAAAAATATAAATATGTAAAATATATTTTGATATGACCGGCTGAATAAGTTATGAGCTAATAAATATTTAACGGCTACAGCGTGCACATTGGAATAAAGATCAAATTAAAGAGGAGATTCCACAATTTACAGTTCTTATAAAAAAATTATGATAATCACCTTTTTGTAAACAAAAAAAAAATATCAAAGTAAAAAATATGGTAAGAAAATCTGAAATTCTTAGTTTAACCCACCATAACTCCTGAGGGAAGATGAGTACGGGGCTGGTCGAGCAGTCGTTGGAAAGATCACGAAGTTCTTCATATAATGAGCTCTGAAAATGACCATACACTCTGTACTTTTTTTTAAATACAGGGCATTTTGTGAAAGACTACCGAATTTTTTTAATCACCCTATAACTCCGAAACTGTTGAAATGCCACTCCTCCCTTGCCATACAATTTTTTGCTTGACTAGGTGACTACTTTATCACCTCCTGGTCTATTGTACAGACCACAATGGACGAAACACCCTGTATAAATGGTACTATATGTAGGTATACATTTTTTTGGAAGAATGTTCACGTTTCCACCACTGTAACTCATTACACATCAGACTTACAAAAAAGTGCTTTTACAAAAAACTTAGGGAATTTAGTCTTCTTCAAATTTATATTTTTACATTTTCGTCATAGGATCAACCGTTGAGGAATAATTTTGAAAAAATTAATTTTTGGTAACTTTAATCCAAGATGGGGGACAGCACGGACTTCCCGAAGGGTCTAAACTTGGATTTTTTATCGGGGTCCGGAACTGAATAACTTATATAAAAATCACAATTATCTCACCTTTTGTAGGGCATAGGCCTTATTTAGTCCCTATTCACTGGACTATAAAGGCTTCTACTGTAATTGAATTTGATACTGAAAGAAGAGAGTTTTCATAGAGAAAAGTCTACAGGAAATGCTAATATCATAAACTGGAAACTAAACAACAACTTTAGAAAAACAAAATGAGAGGGAGGGTAATTAATTTTCAATTATGATAAACATCTCCCATTTATCTGCTAATCTATCAGTGGTAAAAAGAGCAACCTACCCCTAGTGGATATTCGCCATTCAATTAAACCCATCACATAGGTTGTACATTGGGCAACTTCTTTTTTTGTTTAACAAAAAATAAGGAACAGCAAGCAAAATATGAATGCTTTACAAACAATTTATAGGGACGATACCCAAAGCCTTACAACAGTTTTTGAGTACAACAAAAAGTGTAGGAAGGATAGAAGAGAATTGTAAGTGATCCTCGCTAGAATGATCGGCGACATCAATAAAATGTGAAAGTATAGCCAAAATGCAAGAAATTTTGGAACGTAATTGGTTGACTGGTTGCGCACAAAGCATTTGGTGAAAATAATGCATGTAATAGGACCGGACTGCAAGAAAATTAAGAGAATTTTTACTCGCAAATTTTCAGGGGAATAGATACGCGGCTTTATCAGTACAACCTAGAAAGTAAAATTAAAAAACAATCACGTCATCACATCATGCTGAAGAATGGATGGCAAAACAGTTCCTAAATTAAAGGAACATTTAAAAGATAGGGGAGGCCAAGGCGGCTGTAGACCCATTTTTCATAACTAATTTTATAAAAATATTACTGTGAAGTTATAAGGCATAATAAATATGTTTTTCGTGTCGATTAAGTACTTCAGTGGGTTTCTTAATAGTTCCTCATATTTTATTCACTATAAGGTTTTCAAGTATTATTTGCCATTTTCAACAAAGCTTCCCTCTGACTCCATTTACAACGTGCCTGTGGTTGATTGACTCAGTGGACGGGGTTATTTGACTATGTATATAAAGCAATAAGTATGCAAAAAACAAAATTTAAACAAAAAAATAATCATTTATTACGAAATTAAAACAATTCACCATTTTCAAAATAATCTGTAATGGGGCAGAGGTCTAAAACACATACTATGTTTCGGATGAATGCATATACTATGATAGTAGTGGTCTATATGGTGCACAGTTATCCATATCCGCGTTAATGCCCAGGTTTTAGACGACATGGGGCTATGACTATACCAGACCCATTCGTATATAAGAAATTAGATTGGATTAATTAGCCCAGCTGAGGTTTAAGTGTTGAATGATAGAATTTTGACGATATATGAGTGATCTGAATGGATCTCCAAGAATTTAGAATTATTTTAAGGGTTGTGCGGATGATTCTAATAATTTCCGAGAATTTTTCTATACTTATATAGTGAAACGGTGGATTTTATAAAAGTGTAGTTTTATGGGACATTACTCCCCGGTAACTGCAATGTTTAAAAGTGGAGCATATGTAGCGGTCTATAATATGCTCGAGTTTATTAGTAATTTGGGCGTCTGGAAATGAGTTGTTTGGAGGTGCTGCGCTGCCGAGGCAACTTTGGCTCTTGCGGATGTTTCGCTCCACCCACGAAGCTCTTCAGCGGTATTCTTTACTTTAAGCTTCGTCATAAATAACCTCTTTGCAGGCAGTTTTCAGCACATCTATAGATGTATTCTATCGTTCTGTAATTCGTTTGTGGGTCATTATCGTTCTGAAAAGCATTAGTAGTCATCTATAATATACCGCTATAGGTAATTAACGCCGGTCTACTCTACTCACTGGAACTTCTTAACTGAAGTTGGATTATTTCTCGTCTACAGCAGACTGAAATTCACTGAAAATAATGTCAATGAATTTCTAAATTGCATTGAGAATGCAGAATAATTATAGTAGATTCCCGTATGACTTTCTCCCAGCACATTGATTTTATTGTGAGTAAGGCAAATTCTCGTCTTGGCTTTGTTAGGCGCCGTGCTGCTGAATTTTCTGATCCCTATACTCTTAAAAGTCTTTATATGTCCTTGGTTAGACCTATTCTTGAGTATTGTTCTGTTGTATGGGATCCTTACTACGCTATTCACATTAACAGAGTGGAGGGTGTTCAGAGGAGATTCACCAGGTTCTCTTTGAGGAAGTTGAACTGGATTGCCGATCTACCCCCGTATCATGCAAGATGTCAACTCATTGACTTGCAAAAATTATCTACTATAGACGGAAGACCCGTAATGTCATGTTTATAAAGGATCTGCTAGATTACAGAATTGTCTCTCCTTCCCTGTTTGAGCATATTTACTTTTACACTCCCTCTAGAAATTTCAGGTTCTTCTCCATTTTAAATGAATCGCTTCATAAATCAAATTACTTCCTTAATGGTCCGATTGCTCGTGAAAATAGATGCTCAATTAAGAAATCTGTAAGCTGTTTTATCGCTTCTTTCGCTTAGCTGTTTTGTTTGTTTCATTGTATATTTTTATTATGATTATCGCGGTATTGCCAATTATTTTATAGTTGTTTTCACTCTGTAATTTTCTTTCGTTTGATTACCTCATTTAGTTATTACTTTTATTTATAATTCAACCTTTACTATGTATATAGTTATATTTTAAGCTTAGTTCATGTTTTTTTTTTTTAAGAACTATTTTTCCTATTGTTGGTCTGTGAGATTTTGTACATCGGTAGGTGGAATGAATAAATAAATTTGTATGACATACACTGTACAATGGACTCCATTTCATTAAAAACTAAGTCATTATAGAGACAGTTTGTTTAGGGTATAAGACTCTATAAAATTCTTATAAAATATAAGTTTGTAAGATTCCCAAGTAAGAATTTTTCCAATTTTTGGTGACTGAAAGTGACGGGTAGTTTTATTAGGGGTATATAATGGTTACTCGGTTATATAAGAATTTCAGTGGTTATATAAGAGTTTTATAATATTACCAATTGGTGATGTAGTTATATTAGAGTTTTTTAGGTTATTAATGGTTATCCTGGAAGTAAGTTACTAAAGATTTTATAAGTTGGGGATGGAAATGTTTCAATCACCGGTCTATATAACTTAGAGTAACCATTACTAGAAGCTATATAAGAAAGTTTTATAATTGATCACCACGTTATAACCTTATCGGTAATAAGTGTTTATTGCGGTATCCGTGGTGACCCTTATATAACTCGACAACATTCAGTAATTTAGGTGACTTTAATAAAAATTGGGAACTTTCCGTAATACATATACCCACTATAAAATATCGTAAAATTTTTTGGTGGCCCTTTAGTAACTACGGTGATCGTTATAAAAACAAATTACTTTTAGTGTCGAATGGAGCCATTATAAAACTGCTTTTATTTATAACATAATATAACCAAAGGGTATATAAGAACACTAACGTCTGTTTTTTTGTGACTATAATTAAGATATATAACATTACCAAAGGTTACATATTATGACTAAAGGGTATATAAGGACCATTTTCGAAGCATGGTAGTGCCTTTAGTTCATATAATATTTCTAGAAGTTTTATAAGGGTCATTCAGTTTATATAAAACTACTTGAAGTTTTATAATGCTAATTTGTTCATTTAAGTATAAGTCGCCATTTTTTCATCTGTCCATTGCAGATAAAAAAGAAAATGTCGGTTAAGCCAATTTTTTAAATTGCAGATATATGGCTTCCGCTTTATTTTTATATGAAGAAAATACATCTTTTTATGTACATAACATTTCTAAAGTATGTTATGTAATTTTTCTGAATTAATGTCACATAAGTGAAAATCTTAAATTTTATCATATTTAATTAAAATTATTAAAAAGTGCTTATTTTTGGAGGGGTCTGTATTTTTTATAAGTATCTATGATGATATTCACAGTAAAATTTTAATTGCAGCTGAATTTCACCACGTATGTGCCGAAAAATTAATAAAAAAGTATTAAACCCTTACATTATAAAAATGCAATACAAAAAAATATCGAGATTTAATGTCATGATAGGTTTCGTAAATATTTGCATTATATTGTTTTATAAAGGTAACGAAAAGTAATTTCCATAACATTTCAATCACTAAAAGTAATTAGTCTGAGAAAATTCCAAGCGTTGTGGAAACGTTACCATCACCATTATAAACAAAGTTTATATAGGTAACCGAAACGTTACTGTAACCACTGCCATGACCAAAATAACTTAATCGAAAGCACTCTAGGTTATATAAGGGTTATATAAGAAGTTATATTAAGGTAACCAGAATATTTTTGTTACATATTTTATAAAACTTTTAGTTATATAGCGTTACCTAAATCAAGTCACGGTAACCTTTATATAATCCTCGCTCCATTTAAGCTCTATAAGGGGTTTATAGTGGTTACAAAGACGTTTCGAGTACCAGTCTATATAACTCAAGTTATATAATTTGGTAATGGAAAGTTTACGGTTACTATTATATAAAAAAAATTGTTTCTTGGGTTCCTACAAATCATGGCTCACAATTATAGTGAATGTATTCACCACTTGAGTTTTGTCAGTTTAAAACCTGCCTAGGTATAGGTATATGTTCTACAAGCTGTGTTTAATTAAAAAACATATATCTGGCGTGATGGAAAGTATTAAAAAAAAGAAAATATAGCCTGGCTTATGAAAATTTAATTTTGCCTCATATTATGCATGCACATGAACACATAAGTATCTACATGCCTATGTATTAATGTATATACCTATCATTTCCAACTTAAAACTCCATCATCATTATACCCAAGTAATTTATTATCTACGTCACGTCATTTAATGTTCACTTCATGCAAAAAAACAGCCCTTTTACGATTTTAATTATAAAATAAATATCAAAAGTGCCTATTCCTTGCAGAAGATATATTTTCAAAAAAAAAAAAACTTGTATGCAACAGGCACGAATGAGATCAGTAACGATATATCCTTTGATTGCGCATTAACACCATTCCACCAATCACAAACATACACAAACATATATAAACAGAACGGAAATTCATTTCGAAATTTATTTCTGATGGAAAATGATAATGATAATAACGACACCAACAACAATAACACAAACAGCACCAGCAGCAGCAGCAACAAGAACAATACATATGTATGTATGGTACAGCATCCCATGTATATCTACCATCATCCTTAATCATATACCGTCCATCCAATCCAGAGGATATAATTATTAACAGTTATGGTTATTTGCTCAGATTTTCATCCCAAAATAGCATGGTTCATGAGTTTTTAATGGACATCCTCTGAGTGCTATGAGGAAGAAAAACCAATGGGGCTTAGAGAAATCTGCCAGAAATCCTTTGCTTCTTTAGTCATTGGTTATAAAAATTTATAGCAAACTGAATGTCTCCTGAATCATAGAAATTGGCATTACGAGTAAACTTATGGAGTGGAACAGAATACACTAAAGGGAGTTCTAAGACAACAACAATAACAACTTAAGTATACCTACCCAGGGTAAATACATGCTTTTGCAATATAAGTATAACAAATTTCCCTTAAATAATTGACTTCCTGTTCCAACTCTTTCCATCTATCCATGGCAGTTTAACTTTTTCACCAAGATGAGACACAAATATAATCGAGAGGTTGATAAATTATCAGCTAAGGATAATTATTACAGGTGGGGTAGCTTCCTATAGTTAGTCCTTGTACCTAATGCGAAATTCATCACTAATCGAATTTGAGAGTTTTTCTTGTATATATCAAAGCACTTGGGCTTAATTGTCAATTATAGGTATTTTGTATACCCTGTCCGCTGTATGTAAGTGTAAAGGATAATCCATCAGGATACTAGATTTTGTCGGTACTGCAGTATGATATAAAACGTATCATAGCTGCTGTATAGGATACAAACTTATACTAACAAGCCAATATCTATACCCATCTTCTATACCTGTGTCTACCTATATACATATCTGCATACATACATACATTCTTCCAGGAAAAGACATTATCAAGGAGCACTAGGTTGGATGCAGGTTGGTTGCGGTTGGTTATCTTGTAATCAAAATGAAGATTGAGAGAGACTAACCTGTCTTGTCTGTAATTTTGCGGTATGAAACGATTATAAATTTCTACTTATTACACGATCAGAACAAGGCGGGGGGGGGGGGGCGATGGTGAGGTGGTGGTGAAAAGAAATTTTAATGAAATTTTCTTGAAAATACTTTTCAGGGATTTTTGGGAGATAATTTGGTTGGTCTGAACTGAGAGGAATATTTGATGAGTTTACCGTAAAAGGATTTTAATTTTATAAATTTCACAGGGAGGTTTATGTTTTTTTTTTTTGGTTTTTTTTTTGTGTGCTCGTTATCGATATTTTTAAAGTGTTCCAAGGGGCAGAGATGGGAGGATTAAGAGTTTTATGATTGTGTTGTGAATTAAGTACTCTCAACGTTTTTGATGATGAATATTGGGTTATAGAGGGGGTAGATGGGTAGATAAATAATAATCGGAGTAAAATTATGTGAAAAGGCTTATAACTGTAGTTGGGGTGGAAAGGTGGAGGGGAAACAGACGAAAGGCACCCGCACCAATTTTAATACAAGTCAGCTCTGATATACTTTTTTGCATGGTTTGATTAGATAAATCAAAAACTTTCAGATACTTTTTTAAGCTGGAATGAACATAATTGAAATTTCAATTCAAATCATTAAACGACCGCCAAGACAACTTGTGATAATGTGCAAGGTATGGCCTGTTAGGTGCCAGTGCAAATCTTGACTTACAGCCATTCTGCCTTTTTATCCAAAGTGAATCAGCGGCTAGTATGCATCGAGAGAAAAGATCAAAATAAGATCTTAACATCCACGAGCAGGTGATCCACATTAAAGACTGAAAAGCTGGAATGTTATTGACAAAATATAATTTCCTTCGAAAGAGGTTACTAGGTAACCTCTAACGACAACAGCTAGATATTATACATAAGGCTACGGTTCCTGCAACGGATCCTTCTCTGGTATACTGACAAATACAGAAAGCAGAACAAAACAAGTATAAGTGGGTCCAAAAGAGGAACCCTCTTCCACTTAGTGTCTCACTTTCCGTTTTTTAGACTAAAGTCTATGCAATAGAAGCTCATTAAAGCCTAAACAGGGGCTGCAAAAACTCCAACACTAATATTTGCTTCAAGCTGTGCTCTTGGCTTTGTCCTCTCAATATTCAATACTAAAACTAGTCTAGAGCTGCTAAGCGTAACTGCAGCTAGTCCAGGCGGGCTTGTCCTAATTGCCCGTACACTTTTATCCTTAACATTTACCTTCATCTTAATTCAATTCAATTCAATTCAATTCAATTGCTAGCATAAACCTGCTAACAATAATAAGTTTTCAAACAAAACTGAGGCCAAGCCGCATGAAAAAGTAGAAAATAAACTTTTCTTCACACACAGAGGTGCTGCAAGGAGATATTTTAAAAAAAATTTTAAGTCATGTTTGGTGCCGATCCGAAAACAAAAATTTTTGGAGTATCAAATCGTTGAAGTACTGCAACGGTTTTCTGAAATTCAAATTATGTTTTAAACAGCGCTTTTTAGCTGTATTCCATATAACATTAATTTTCCCGATTTTCCATGTTTTCCACAGACTTTTCCTATTACTATGCATTGTTTTTAAAAATTTACATGAATTTTCCTCGATTTTTCATGCAAATTTTCATGATTGTTGAAGAGAAAGTATTGATGCCAGTAGGACGGAAAAAAATGATTCCGCATAGCTTATAAAACTTTTTTGTCGGAAAATTCCGGAAATTTTCGGAAAATTATCCAGAAAAATTGGAAAAATCTGCATTTTTCCTGAAACAGATTTATCACTAATCATATCGATGAAAATTTGTCCAATGATTTTCCCGCTTTTCCGGGATTTCCATGGAGTTTTCCACAAAAGCAACTTTATGTAACTCATTTCGCTCTACAACTTTGTCTTAGGTTAAAAAACGCTCAAACGCTTCCTTGGTCGGAAAAACTCCGGAAAATCGTTTTACATGAATTTTCCTCGATTTTTTCTGCAAGTTTTCACCATTGTCGAAGAGAACGTAATGATGCCAGTTGATAGGGAACTTGATCCTACATAATTTAGAAAACTTTTTTACCGGAAAATTCAGCAAATTTTTTTCGGAAAAATCGGAAAACTCTGCATTTTTCCTGAAACGGATTTATCACTAATCAAATTTGTACCAAATTTTCAAACGATTTTTCCCGATTTTCCGGGTTTTCCATGGAAATTTCCGGTCCAAATTTTGATGGATTAATTGTCACGCTACATGAACCTGTGTGCCAAATTTCAGCTCGCTGTGATGACAAAAAGTGGGTCTACGAGAGTGTCGAAAATAGTAAAAAAGAAATATACAAACAGACAAATTCGTGTACGAGTTAAAGGGACGGGCTTGGCTCAAAAATGGTTCATTAAGAGTCATGACTGCGTAGCCATCTAGGTCATGACTATAAAACTGGAGTAAATTGTAGATGTGAGTCCTTTTGAAAAAGTACCAAACAAAATATAAAAGTCAATGCTAAATATAAAGCGAATAACTGAGAAATAGTACACAGGCTTGGAACTAATACAAACAACCCCTGATTAAATATAATAAAGATTTGAGCGAAAAAACTTAAGAGAAGTTACTGCGAAGGTATTGATGCCATACAAATGCGAGACTCATAACGCTTAGCACCTGATTAAAAGACAAGGAAGTTGCATTTCAGGCAGATAATATATGACATTCAGCGGAATTGAGACAGATCTATAGAGATGCCCGTATAACACTTCTGCAAATCTAATGTTAAGTTTCAATTCGACAACAACTTCACCAGTTCTTTGGTATCGCTCTTAATTTTTAACAGGGATGTGTACACGGAATCATTGGACAAAGATAATTTATTTATAGCTAAATTTTCTGCTGTTCTTTCTTATCACCTTTTTTACAATCTCCACTTTCTCCACCAACATGTAATTACAATGAAAGACCGTTTTATTTCCGCCCAAGGAAGGTTTGCAATGTATCTAAGGCTGCTAGGTCTGATGGTATTTCGCCTCTGGTACTCAAGTGTTGCGCATCATCTTTAGCTAAACCTCTATGCAAACTATTCCGCCCAAGGGAGGTTTTCAATGTGTCTAAGGCTACTAGGTTTGATGGTATTTCGCCTATGGTACTGTGCATCTTCTTTAGCTAAACCTCTATGCAAACTATTACACCTGTCCTGTTCGAAGACAGGAGTTTTTCTCTCGGGATGGAAACTTGCTCACATTCAGCGAATACCCAAAAAATGTGATTAAAGCGATTCCTTTAATATAGACCAATTGCCCTGACTTCGATTGTTTTGAAGGTTTTCGAGACCTTCGTCAACACCGAATTTATGAAATATCTAGAAACTAGTCACCTAACTAGCAATCGCCAATATGGTATTCGTCCTGGCCGCTCTACTGGAGATTTAGTGAATCTGAAATCATTATATTAGACATCTCGAAGGCCTTCGATATATGTAGTCTGGCATCATGCTCATTTAGCCAAACTTCAGGCATTAGGTTGAGACGCTATTTTCTCTCTATGCTCTCTCCCGCCTTTCAGTTCCAGTTATATTAGACTCGTTCTGAAAGTTTTCTAATCCATGCCGGTGTACCGCAAGGTTCTGTATTTTCTTACAGTCTCTTCATCATTTTTATTAATGACCTGATAGATCTAACTTACAATCCTATTCATAGTTATGCATACGACAGCACTCTTGATTTCGTGTATTCGTTTGATTCTTTTGATGATTCTCGTGAGAATGTTACAGTTGACAAACGTATCCACATATTCAGTTCACTAAACTAGGACCTTATAACAATACTCGCTTGGGGCAGCAGAGCTAATCGGGTCTTGCTTAATGCTTCCAAGACACAAACGCAATCTTGTCTGTTTTCAGCCAAACGTACTCCAACACTCATTCAACTGATTTCCTTCGTTTACGAAGATATCTCGAACTCATCATCTCTTAACATCTCAGGCATTGAAATATCCAACAATCTTAGTCGGACCGATTGCACTTTTGGTATTGCCAAAAACGCGATGAAATGCATGGGCTTCTTGCAAGGATGCAAGAAATATTTTACTCCATTAGACTTGGTGCAAATCTACATGTCTCCTATCAGGTCTAGATTAGAATATAATTCCCATATTTGGAGGGGCTGGACGAACTGCATTTCCGAGTTAGATAGTTCAAAAGCAGGCCTTCCGGCTTATTAGCGATGACGATCAATAGCAAATATTGATTCCCTAGAGCACCGGCGTAAGGTCGGATGTCTATCTCTCTTTTATCGTTACTTCAATTGCTCAGACTAATCCCTTGTAGAATTCTTCCAATGTGCACCAGAAGAGCTGTAATCCGAGCTCATACTTACACCCTTGAAGTCAGATTTGGCCGTAATGAAATTCCGCAAATCATTCATAAGCAGAAGAGTATGAATATGGAACAGTTTGCAATTCTCTGTTTTCCCCCTCAGCTATGAGCCGCAAACATTCAAGCGTAATGCACGCAGTCACCTCCTCTGCTCAAACCAATAATCCTCAATTCCGTACCCTTTCTCCCTTTCCTACCAAGGCTGTGCTACGGTATGATAGGGAATTCCCTGAGCTTTGGCACATCATAAAATAAAAATAATCACAGCCAACCTAGGAGTAGAATCGACCAGGATATGCCCACAGGGAATGCAAGAATTGTCTAACTCGTCTATGATAATCAAATTAACCTATAGAGGTGATCTGATCATAACTCATAAGAAGCAGGAGAAAACATTGATGAACAATCTCCGATCTAATGTAGAATGATCTGAACACATTTAATACAAAAAGATAGGACAACCCTGTTTTAACCCTGGTAGAAACAACGTGTAATTCTCATTTAAAAAGAGTTGTAGACAAAGTTAGGCATGCACATGGCTCTTGGACAGCACTTAGTTGGGATGAACCCAAAATGCTCCTGTGGTCATCTACATATCGGTCGTGGTCTTATACATTTCAGTCATATAGTGGCCAAAAGCTAAACAAAAGACAGTTAAAATTCGGTTGGTGTTTTGGATGTAATTGGGGAGCAATTAAGGGGTAATACTTAATTTTTATTAAATGGAATGAGTCTAGAGTTTTCGGGCTCAAGAAAGCTCTTCAGCCATGTCTCGACTTTGGGAAACATATTTGAGAGGGTAATTATAAAGAAAAATTCAAATTTATTTAGAGATATTTAAAGATTAGCTCCTTAACAAGTCCACTCTTTCTTTTGTAGCGAATGTTCATAAATATATACTATTAGAATGTCAGGGGACTACGTACTAAGCCAGAACAAGTTCGTTTGACTACGATTTCTAATAATTATGACATAATATGCTTTACTGAAACATTTCTGCATGCTGGTATATATAGTGGTGAATTACTTGATGATAGGTACGTAATTTATAGAAGAGATCGGAGCTTGGAACTCTCCGGGAAAAAGGATGGCGGTGGGTGCCTCATAGCAGTTAGACGTGATTTTAACTCTCATAGGATTGAATCTTTTGAGACTGACCATGAAGTACTATGGGTGGCTTTAAAAGAGAAGACTTGTAGTCTCTACAATATGCTGTGTTTACATCCCTCCCCAATCTACATATGAGACATTCAACACTATCTTCACCAGTGTGAGTGAGCAAATTTTGCAGTTGCCTGTTAATTCTAAGATTATTTTCTTAGGAGACTTTAATTTGCCATATTTAAATTGGATCCCAGACACCCCCTTGACTCATTTAGTAATACTTCTCGGTCTCTATTAAACAATATGGAATTGTGTAATATGAAACAATTTAACAAGATATTCAATTCTAATGGCAGGCGTCTTGATCTTTTTTGGACAAATATTTATTGTTCCAATGTGGTTATCCATTCATCCCTTAGCCCACTCTCTGTAATTGACACTCACCATCCTCCTCCAGATATAAGCCTGCATCTCGCGAATCTTAAATGTGCTCGAGATATATCTGTCAAAACAATAAATTTCCAAAATGGTCACTATGATAATTTTAATGAATTCCTCAGTAGTTTTGACTTTTCCCCAAATCATTTTAGATGACCCTAACAAGTCTTTTGAGAAATTCAATGACATTATTAAACACTTGCACATACCGTGATTTCGCAAACGTAATCACTTCCCAAATTGGTACAGTCCTCAACTTATTAAAGCCCTGCAGGAAAAAAAAAAGTTTAGACGCCTATACAAATCTAATCCACATCCGAAATTTTATAAAACTTTTTCCTACTTTAGAAGAATATCTAAATCTCTTACATCGGAATGTTATAAGAGATACGTCGAAAGTACTGAGCGTTCGCTCAATGAAAACCTAAAGACTTTCTGGTATTTCAGCAAGAATTTGGAAGGATCTAATATATACCCTAAAGAACTAGCGTTTAGTGATGAAACCTCGTCTTGTCCATGTTTTCCAATCATTTCACTTCTGTTTTTTCTACCACACAACCCGACACTTTCACTCCTCTTCGGAATTCTTACTATTCTAATATTAAATTAAAAGCTATCTCATCTGAATCTGTCTTAAGTATCTTAAACTCACTTGACTGCAATAAAAATCCTGGACCTGATGGTATTCCTAATAATGTGTACAAAAAATTCGCATCCAGCCTTGCCGGTCCACTTAGCAAACTATTTGAACTTGCTATTAATAGGAATACATATCCAGAAATGTTGAAAAAATGTTATGTCTTGCCTACATTTAAATCCGGTGACCGGTGACCGGTCATTAACTATCGTCCTATATCAATCTCCAACGCACTTGCACTTATATTTGAAAAAGTGCTCTACAATCAGCTGCTACCACAGATTAAACCTTTCATATTTATTTATTATTATTACGCAAATTGTGCAAACAAGAAATAAATTCTTAAACTAGCACAAGGAAAGTATAGTTAATAACACTTAATTTAATTATAACATAAAATACAACTAGAACTACAGTAAGTTATTAATAGAGGTAGAGAATAATGAAAATATAAAATGCAAATTATATAAAAGAAAAGATTAAACAACGCAATCAAAAGCGAAATTTTAGCTATAAATAAAGAATATAATATAAGAAGAAAAAGAAGAAGGAAACATCATCGGGGGGAAAAAAACAAAAACAACAAGAATACCAAAATGAAAGCTAAAGCACCAGAAGGTAAGCGGTAAGCTACAGTCGAAGAGAAATTAATAAAAATGTTATATGAGATTTAAAAGAGATAAGGGTATACAATTGAGGAAGCATAACATATCATAAATTTTGTTCATATTAATCTTGCCCCGTTGATAAATAATTAAATAAAAGAACTTTAAATTTTTTGAAATTGCCCGCCACGCCCTCAGACCGCCCACGAAGAACGAACGACTCGTGAGCAAATAAGAGAAACGTGGCAAAACAAGGTTATTAGACCTCTCTGATGTTCCCATGCGCAGTTTTTCATGCAAATATTGAGTTTGGCGGAAGAAAAGTAGTTTATTAATAACACACAAATCCTGTGTTGAAAATGAGCATCCAAACTAATTCCCAAAATTCTTCCCGAGTATGGTGAAATATGGTCATATATCCTAAGAAGGAAAACGTATCGAGCACAGGCATTAAAAGCCACATTAAGCTTGCGCTTACTATTAGAATCCAGGCCGGCATACACGACGTCGCTGAAGGTTATAATAGGAACCATCAATGCCCTGATAAGTTTCATGCGGGTTGATGGGGGAATAAAATGAGCAGTCACCCAGACAGAGTCTTCTCAATCCGCCATAAATCTTTCCTGTCAACATGTTAACATGATCGGCCCAATTAAAGACCTTATTAATTACAACTCCAAGATTTTTAACTTGAGACTCATATGGAATAATGGAATCGCCAATCGGAATACGGGGAAAACAGGAGGTATCAAGATTTTCCATATAAATAACTTTGTTCAAGAAAGAATTTTTGGGATTCTCCGTATATAGCAAAAGCTAAAAAATGTTCTAATTTGTTATTTCATCATACAAGTCATTAATTTTTGGTGACAAGTTTCAAGTCTTGGTTTGACTCATCAACAGGTCCCAAATAGCGAAATTGGGTGATTTGAAAAACAAATGAAAAAATATATACCGGAGAATCCCAAAAATTCTTTCTTGAACAAAATTAAGTTTAACCCGGTAAAAAGTCCAAAAGAGTAATATTTTTATTTATCATATAAATAACGATACAATTACACTTTTGCGGATTCAGTTTAAGCTGATTTACATGAGAAGTTTATTTACAAGAAGTTGGTGATTGACGGAATCAAAAGCCTTGGAAAAATCCAGAACATTCAGCACAGTCAGACAGTCCCTATCAATTCCCTCCCGTATGTCATCAGTTATCTTTAAAATAGCGGTGGTAGTATTATGACCATTCCGGAACCCGGACTGCCATTTGCATAGTAATTCGTTCTCCTGCAAGTATGATCTAATCTGCATGGTCACGAGCTTTTCCAGAATTTTAGACAGAAAAGATGTGATGCTAATTGGCCGAAAATCACCAACAGAGAGCGCCTTGGCATTCTTAGGGATTGGGACAACCCTTCCGATCTTCAGATCTGGGGAAAGTATGATGACGTTATACAAGAATTAAAAATATGGGTCAGCTCCTGAATAACGAGAGGTAGTATCATTTTTAAGAAACGTGGACAGATCATTCAACCCCGTTAGCATTCGACTTAATTGAAAAAGTTGCGTTAATAACGTCAGTTACACATACATTGAAAGGGAGAAGCTAGATGTTGTTAGTGCATTTGGTATTACAATATTTTGAAACAAAGTAGATGTAAAATTAGCATTTGAAGTAAAGGCTGTGTTGAAACCGTCGGGGCTGATATTCGATTGAGAAGTTTTTGGTCTGAGTTTTTGTACCTCCTATACTTTTAAGGTTGGACAAAAGTATTTTAGGAGGTAGATCAATATTTAATTTACGCGAAAAATAAGCTTTTTTTGCTTTTCTTATCTTTTTCGTCACAATCCTTTTCACCACTGCATATCTATGAAAATCTTGCGGATCGCCAGTTATTATCTTCTTTCTATAAAGAAAGTCACGTTCTGTAATTAGAGTTTGTAACTAAGCATTAAACCACGGTGAGTGTTCTTCGACCCTTCTGGTTTTTAATGGAACATATTTTTCGAAAAGGTATAACGATAAAAATTATTAAAGTGTTCTACCTGGTTATCCGGGTTAGTTATGAAGAACACGTCATTCCATGGCATGGTTAGACATTCATTCCTTTATAGTCCCGATAAAACTTACGAGAAATATTATTAGCTGGTACCTGTAAATCATAAGTGATAATAATTAAATCATGATCGGATAAGCTATGGAGTGACATTTGGTTCTTAAATAGAGTCAGATCATTCCGTGAAGCAATGAATAGGTCAATCAGTGTTGGCTGTGAAGAAGAAAAGTGGGTTGGAGTATCATTCAAAACATTTAAAGCACATAAGGATAGCAAATCCTTAAATCTGCGGGCCCTGGTGGTATTCAAAAGAATATTCACATTAAAGTCCCCTGCAATAATTGTATGAATGTACTTTGCAATAAGTTCGCAAAGGGATTCTTCTAATAATGTCCAGTTATGACAATCAGGAGGGATATAAACACAGCCAACCAAGACCTTTTGATTACAAATTACTTTTGATTCAACAAGAATGAGCTCCATTTCATTACTTGCAGAAAACAATATTTTGGTTTTAATTTGCTCTCGGACAAAAAATTGCAACTCCTCCACCCCGTCGACCATTACGGTCCTGTCTGACAACATTGTAGCCCTGAAAATTTATAAGTTCATCAGGAGATCACCATTAAGCCACGTCTCACTTACCATAACAACATCAACACTTTTCTTTCCGAAAATCAAGCGAAATTCATCCATCTTGTTCACTATACTTCTTGCATTGAAATGGCAAAAGTGGCATATCAGAGCAGCAGCATGGTTTCTTACCAGGACGTTCTACAGTAACCAACCTGGCCCTCTTTACTGTCTTTATAGCCTCATCCCTTGACGATAACAAACAGATTAATTCCATTCACACTGATTTTAGCAAGGCTTTTGCTAAAATTAATCACAAACTAGGTCTTTTGAAAATGGCTCAGATCGGTTTTCACCCAAACACTCTTTCACTATTTGCATCGTACTTGCAAAACAGGGATACTATCGTTGTCTTTAACGGTCAAAAATCTTCTCCTTTCAAACAAATATCAGGTGTCTCCCAGGGTACAATACTTGGACCCCTGATATTTTTAATCTACATAAATGACCTACCATCCTTAATTTCATCCAGCTACTTAATATTTGCACAGACGATACGAAGATCTTCAGAATTATCAATAACGTTACTGGCTGTATCTCCCTACAAAAAGACTTACTCGAAATGGAGAAATGGTGTCGCGATAATTGCATTGAAATAAATGTTCGCAAATGCCAATGTATCTCTTTTCGTCGTAAACACGATATTGTTAGCTTTGACTACCAAATTCACAATACATCTATCCCTAGGGTGGAGGAGATCAAAGATTTGGGAGTAATATTTGATCGCAAGCTAATTTTTTCTACACACATAAATTACATCACCTTTAGATCCTTTCGTTTTATGGGTTTCATATTCCATACGTCTCAATCATTCAAATCACAATCCTCCTATATTACTCTCTACAATTCTCTAGTTAGAAGCACCCTTGAATATGTTAGTCAAGTCTGGAATCCATTTTATCCTTCCTATAGTTTTTGCGAATAGAAACTGTTCAGCGCAGATTTACCAGAATATTATTATTTAAATTAGAAAATTCCGTTCTTGAATATAATGACAGACTTGTGAAATTCAAATTGCTATCGCTGGAAAAACGCAGAATCTTTTTGGACATGACCTTCTAACATAAAATACTGAGTAGTACTATAACTTGCAACTCACTACTTTCTAGTATAAACTTTAATGTTCCTTCTCGCAATTCAAGATATCAGCCACTCTTCAGACTTCCGATATGCAGAACTAATTTGAAAGAAAAATCGCCCTGCTTTAGAATTCAAAAGTCTTGCAAAACTAAATTCAATAATATTGATATTCTTGGTACTAGTTTACTGGCATTTAGAAAGCTTGTCCGGCTTGAGATCAGTCATTAATTGCTAAAAGTTCCTATTATGTGATTGAATTTCCGTTCTCGGCTATTCCCTTTGCTTTGCTCGTATTCCAATCCTTTTGATGGATAATCCTGTCTTGCTCAGTTCTCTTTTTGCATCTTTTATTTTTTATCAATTTTTTCTATTTTTTTTTGCTTTTCTTTTCATGCTCTCCTTTATTATAATTTAATTTTTTATTTTTTAGTAGCTTTGATTATTATTGCTTAAGGTATTTCATTTTTGTTTCTCTTTGTATCTTATTACTTGTAACATTATATTTTGTAATTTCTTTATTCTGAATTTCCTCCACATACTTATATTTTCTAATAATTTCCTTTGTTACCTTTAAATTTCTCCTGCTCTACTAGTTTATTTTTATTTTTTTAGTTTTGTATACTTTTCTTTATATAGCCTTAGTTGTAGTTCTTTTGTTATATAATTCTGTCTTCTCCAAACTTTCTTTTGTAGCCTAGTAGCTTAAATTTAAGGTAGTATATTATTAGAATTAATCTCTGTTTACTACTCTTGTTAATTGCTTATTAAATAAATAAATAAAATTATGATGAAATCAAATGAATCTACCATTATCATTTCAATGCAGATTTACATATTGAAAAGAAGGAATTGATCAATACCGGTCCCAAGATAGATCCCTGTGGTATGCCATAATTGATGAATATGAAGCCTTAGAACGAATTTTATTCGAAAAAACTCTAAACTTTCTAAATGTCGTAAATTATTACTGACCTTCAAAAGGGCTGTAAAACAACTACCGATGCCGAAATATAAAGACAAATCAAAATGGATTAAAGTACTCGAAAATACGCTTCTGTTAATACTCTCTGAAATGCTTTGGAACACAAAACGACAAAATTTATACATGAATCGTAAATGAAAAACAATATATATTTGTAAAGTTTAGGCCAATATTTCAAATCTATAATCTACATAGATATGAACATCATAAATCAACAAGCTTTGATATAAATTTTAGAAAACAATATTTCCGTTGCATTTCACTCATTCTCTCTCTCTCTCTCTCATTTGTATGGTAATTTGTCCATTTTACTATCAATATACAAATTAGTACTTACCTCTAACATTTAGAAATAGATATGCTTCCAGCACTTATGATAAACGAATCGAAAATTTGACTTTATCCGCTTCCTTCTCCACCTCCTCCCTCACCATCATAAAGCTATACAATCAAAACTGTGAATCACATACTATATAACACAGTATAGGAAACCACGAAACTCTGCTGAGTTTGGACTAAAATCTGCAAATGCAAAACACACAAAATTTCGAGTCCTATGCATTTCAGAGTCACCAGAGCTGGTGGGATGGTGGCAACAATAAACTATTCACCAGAGCCCCAAAATATTTTGTGTAGTTATGAGCATGAATAATTCATATGGCAACTTCAATAAGTAAACACGAAACCTTCCATTGCCACCGAAGTAAAATTAGCTCCGAACCTAAAGCAACCCAGCCGTGAATTTAACCTCCTCCCACTTGCCCTAGTATAACGTATTACATATCATCGTTCCGACCGCACAGGTGCGTGAGTATTTTCCTTCATATATGGTATATAGTAGATGGTGTATACGAGTGAATTTTCATCTCACCCATGGTATACAAAGTGCTCCTCTTTCTCTAGACTGCATCAACTTTAGTTCATCGATTAAAAATTGAAATGTTCACTCATCCCATCGTCGTCGTCCATCAGCTGACTGATATCTATCAATATAAATTGCATATAAAAGGTTTCGCCGTAAAGGTTAAATCAAACCGTCAAAGCTGGTTCGTTGGGGTTATAACAAACCTGATACGTTCCAAAAACCTATCAGAAATTTTCAACCTATAGTATATCCGCCCTTTTACATAGTTATAGTCATTTATTTTATGGTCATCGTTTTCAGTTTTCAGTTCAGCGTTCTATTGATGAGAAAACTGGAAATTTGGCAGGTTTGAAACTGGACGTGATGTTACACAACTGATCGGTGAAACCATCATTAAATTAGATGGCCGACGAGAGTCTTTCTACCGTTGCTATATACAGCTGATACTGTTACTTTTGCTGACAGGATCTGATTTGGTATAAATACACTTTAAGGATGCCTTTACTAATGATGAATAACGACGTTCAACTGACGATGGTGATTTTAGCTGATGTCGATTCTCTATGTGAGGGGTTTATTGTTTGTATTTTCGTTAAGCTTTCAATGCAATTGACGAATTACATCTCTTAGCTAACATGGGGTATATAGTTTAGGATGCTGGATATAGGGTATTTTCAGAATTTGTATATATGTAGATATAATTTGTAAGGTGAAGAGCGGTATATGTAGAATTTTAAAGGAAATTTCATCATTCGTTACACAATTAAGATCTGCTAAATTATGGTTGCTTTGAGATTGCATTCACAACCACCTGAAGGTATATGCAAGGTATAATCTATAGAATTTATGTAGAGCGTAATGATTTCTACTGAATATTGATATCTGGTATATAGTACCTGTCAGCCACATGATAAATTTCAAAGGATTCCATTAGGTCTGAGTAATTTCGATATTACCGACCAACTATACTCCGGCTGTAGACATGACTCATGGTGTACCCATTTAATATAATTTATTCGTATCTTGGGATATTAATATGTTTCAGAGTTAACTAAAAGCTTTTACATTGAATTTAGTAAATTGAAAATTTCAACAAACTTTTGTATGGCAACTCATATATGAAAGTGTTGCCAGATTTAGATGATTTTCGACAGTATATATATACAGGGTGTCCTGTAAGTCGACGTCAAACCGTAATCGGGTGATAGACCAAATCATAACAGTTACCAGAAAAATACAAAAAAAATTCCAAATCATGTATTTTTCAAATTATAGACATTTCTTTTGTTTTCGAGAAAATGTACACCCTGTGATGGTTTTTTAGCTCCTGTTGTTACAAATCTTTAGTTTTTTTTTCAATTTTATTATTCTTATTTAATCCCGAATAGTGCTTATGTCACCTATTGCTTTAAATTCTAAGCCAACTGTTCCAGTTTGGAAGAAAATGTCACATTTTGCTGAATCAGGATTAGAAAATTAATATTTCACCCAACTTTAACTGACTGTAATGAAAAAAAAATGTACTACGCCAGTATTGCAAGTAACTTTAAAAGTTGACACATTTTATAAGGATTCTAAAATGGTATAACACTTGCTACATTATTTCTTAGATTACGGAAAAAAAAATTGCAAGAAACCCAATTTCGAAAAATTCTTTTCACCTACTAAAAATGATTCTAGTGTACCCAAAGCTTGCCGTAAGACCGTAACTTTAAGATTCTAGTTTGAGTGAGATGGAGAGTCATTACATGAAGTGTGACTGAGACAGATAGTGACGCTTTCAAGTTAAAGATTCTAACTTTTTGTTAAATTTAGGACAAATTTTCATTAAGTTTAAAATTAAACACCAATTATTTGGTTGCTAAGATTTATTATTTACAAAAGATGTTCAAACTGCCTGCCTTTAGCTGGGAATACAAGTTCGACATCTTCTTAAAAAGGATCGGATTATCAGACGGGCAAGTCTTCAATTGTTGACAAATTCAACTGCTTCCGTAATTTTGGAGCTCATGTTTTTGTAAAATTCGGTGAGCTTTACTCTTAGGCACTCCTGTGATTTCCTGCTTAAAGTACTACATCCTCGTAAGGTAAGGAACTTCTTTCTTCACCATGTACTTGGTTTAGAAGTCGGCCCTCTGTGGAGAGTAGACGATGCACATTTGTAAAAACTCAATGATTTGACGAGCTAAAGTCACTATCTGGCTCACTCACATTTCATGCAATGACTCTCCGTCTCACTCAAACTCGAATCTTAAAGTTACGGTCTTACAGCAAGCTTTGGGTACACTAAAATCATTTTTAGTAGGTGATAAGAAATTTTTCGAAATTGGGTTTCTTGCAATTTTTTTTTCCGTAATCTAAGAAATAATGTAGCAAGTGTTATACCATTTTTGAATCCTTATAAAATGTGTCAACTTTTAAAGTTACATGCCACAGGTTACATAACTATTCGGGATTACATAAAGAAAAGAAAATTGAAAAAAAGTAAAGATTTTTTTGTTTTCGAGAATATACATGACTTGGATTTTTTTTTTTTATTTTTCTAGTAACTGTTATGATTTGGTCTGGTTTTCCTTCTAATTTATGGGATGACCCCCTATAGTTAGTTCAAAACGATCAGCAACAATTTACCTATAAAAATCCTGGTTTAGGACCACTACAAAGGTTTGATATAGGAATGCACAGAAACTGGCACAAGTAGAACTGTAACAAGTAGAAAAGCTAGAATTAGTCTAAGACCAATTCTTATGATACCCTAGCTAGATGAATGACCCTTTGAAACTTCGTATGGTCACCGATCTATGCACGTTTGATTTTTGAAGTGGTTTTTCGCATATATTTCTAGAACGCTTCATCGCACAGAAAAAATGATTACAACCAATTTTATAGGATTTCGTATTCTGAAGAAGTTTTTCACAGTCATTTTCACATTATACGTAAAAACCTATGTTTTTACATGGCAACACAAAAAAGGTATTCTCGATTTAGTCTATTTTTGAAGTTTTTTATACTACTATTTACTATGAAAACACCATTTACCTGTCTATATTGGCGCATTTTTAGGCCGTGTCCACATATATAGCGGAAAATGTAATTTTTGTATAGCAACCCCACGAAGGAGTAGCCCGATTTGTTTTTTGATGCCATTCCATTTTACTCTTACACGAATTTGTCTGTCTGTATATTTCTTTTTTACTATTTTCGACACTCTCGTGGACCCACATTTCGTCATCACAGCGAGCTGAAATTTGGCACACAGGTTCATGTCGCGTGACAATTGAATCTATCAAAATTTGAACCGGAAATTTCTATGGAAAACACGGAAAATAGGGAAAAATCATTTGAAAAATTGGTGCAAATTTGATTAGTGATAAATCCGTTTCAGAAAATATGCAGTTATCCAATTTTTCCGAAAAAAATTTCCGGAATTTTCCGACTTTTCCGGTAAAAGAGTTTTCTAAATTATGCAGGATCAAGTTCCCTATCAACTGGCATCATTAGTTTCTCTCCGACAATGGTGAAAACTTGCAGAAAAAATCGATGAAAATTCATGTAAAACGATTTTCCGCAGTTTATCAGACCAAGGAAACGTTTGAGCGTTTTGCTACCTAAGACAAAGTTATAGAGCGAAATGAGTTGCATAAAGTTGCTTTTGTGAAAAACTCCGTGGAAAACCTGGAAAAGCGGAAAAATCATCGGACAAATTTTCATCGATATGATTAGTGATAATTCTGTTTCAGGAAAAATGCAGAATTTTCCAATTTTTCTCGAAAATTTTCCGAATATTTCGGGAATTTTCCGACTTTTCCGGAAATTTTTCCGACAAAAAAGCTATGCGGAATCATTTTTTTCCGTCCTACTGGCATCAATACTTTCTCTTCAACAATCATGAAAACTTGCAGAAAAATCGGGGAAAATTCATGTAAATTTTTAAAAAAAATTTCATAGTAATAGGAATAGTCTGTGGAAAACCTGGAAAATCGGGAAAATTCAGTAAATCAGTGTCTTTTCAGCCGTGATAAAATTGTTTTAAAATATCTCCATGCAGCACGTAATAACAATTTAGTTAACGTGAAAAAGGCAGAAAATAAAATAAGTAAAAAAAGAGTTTTCAAACAAAACTGAGGCCAAGCCGCATGAAAAAGTAGAAAATAAACTTTTCTTCACACACAGAGGTGGACTCAGATTTTTTGATTGGGACATTTCTCTGGAATATTCTTTCGCTTCATGAATCAAATCACTTATTTCCTCTGATTGATCATACTGAAATATATCGGTGATTGTCAGCGAATAAAATCTGAGTCCACCTCTGTGTGTGAAGAAAAGTTTATTTTCTACTTTTTCATGCGGGTTGGCCTCAGTTTTTTTTTGAAAACTCGTTTTTTACTTATTTTATTCGAACTTAATTTTACTTTTATTTTAAAAGTCCGTGTACAAAATTTCAGCTCTCTAAGTATAAGCGGTCATGGACGGACATGGAAAAATTAAAATAACTTTTAATATTATGTGAGGGTGTTCAATACATATTGCTCTACCATCATTATTTCTGTGCGTTACAAACGGAATGAAGAACTTAGTATACCCTATAGATATCATCTAGGGTATAAAAACGGGTAACTTTCAAAGCGGCGTTTTTTGACCTCAAGAAAAAGAATTACTGATGGCCTGACTATATTATATAGTTTTGAATCTGCACACATTAGATCTGCACGCGAATTGTTCAAAAACTAAAAGGTGAGGTTATAGCTCTTAGCTGATATGTGGTTTACTCTGTGTGCAATAAAATGAGTGATAGATTGATTGAAAACTGAGGTTGAGGCCCCCTTTGGGGGCAGCCAATGTCCATTGTTTACTCTCCAGACTTATGACAAATTACTCATAGGTCCCAGCCGGACACTTTTACGAATTTAAAGATGTATTGGGCCCCAGCCCTCCCTACTGGCTTTATTAAAATGAGCGCTATCTTCAAACTTCAATTTGAGTAGAATAACGTGCGGGTAGGCATAATGCCAAGCATCTAATGGTGAAGTTAAATGTGGAACCTTATGAGGTGGTGCATGTTAAATTCTTAGCTGCTCTGACCACCGAACACTATTAACGGAGTCAATATTATTACCACTATTGGACTATTGGAAGGATCAATGCTCTCAGCTTCATATCTTTCACAACAAGTTTTCTGAGAATACCCGATTATCGTTAAAAGTAGAAATATAGAATGGCAAAATTCGGATGGTAAATCACGATTAGACTCTAGACATCTGGTAGACAATCCGCTTCTTAAACTTCTGAAACTCTTCGGTCTGACTTGCTATAAGGAAGATAAGCACAATAGTCCCCCTTTAAACTCTCACCTCTCTTTTTGTAACCGACAGATTGGTTTTTAAGTGAAAATCTACATGACAACCCTGATAAAATAATCGTCGTACCATTCACAAGAAATAAATAATTTGTGTTTAACGTTTCAATTCTCGGGAACGAACGCATTGATCAGAGGGGTTACTTTCACCCTTGTGTTCAGATAGATTTTTTCACCCTTAACTCTACGAATAGCTACCCAAGTACCCTCACATATTTTGTATGAAAATTTTTAATGGGTGTATCAAAAATGATGTCAAATAATAATAATTGCCGCCAGGACTTACAATATTGAGCGACAATTTTCTTCAAAACATAAAGATGTGAGTAAAATGGCAAACTACATTGCTAAACGTATATTAAATTTTGAAAAACAAAATAAATTCTTAAAGAGTCTTACTACCAGCAACAATCACGCTACATCTGCAAGCTTTGTTGCAGCTCTTAGCATTGGTACGAACGAAAAAACATTTACAAACGGCTAGTATGACTCCAAGGAAATAACCACACAATTTTGAAAATGTATGATGAATGGAAGAATTTTACTTCAAAATTGATATTACTTGAAACTGTCATAAAAACTAAAACATTTCATTTCTTTCCCTTTCTAATAAAAAAAAAAACACGAAAAGGAAAATATCGATGAAAGCAATCTAAATATGTTCGAAAGTTGGACTTTCGTCATTAAAAGTGAATATGAAAGTCGGTTTCAAAGCCCGAGGAAATAGAAGAAAATATTTTAAATTTGCAGTATTTTCAATATCTAAAAATTGGCAATTTTAATTGAGAAACGATTGATTCTAAAAGTTCAACATTATGGACGAAAAAATTCAAGAAATTGCGGAAAGATTTGGAAAAAAACGGAAGATGCTGGTTGATTTACCATTTGATGTGATTTGCGTATCAGAGAGCTGGCTCAAACCGGAAGTTAATGATGTCACTATATACATATATTCCTGATTACAGGGTTGTGCGCAATGATAGGATTGGACGTTGAGGTGGTGGGGTGGCTATTTTGATAAAACATTTTCTGAGTTACAAGGTAATTATCTTTTCTGAGTATAAGGTGAATGAAGTGGAATATATTTTTTTCGAATTAAGTTTAAATAATGTAAATTGCTTGATTGGGGTTGTTTATAATTTATAAACCACCTAACTGCCACTCACTTAACTCACTCCGCAATGACTTAATGTGTATCGCTCATTAATAGTACCAACATATTATTATTGGAGGAGATTTCAACTTGAATTTTCTCGCGGCATCTAATCTCGCTAACTCGTTCCAAGTTGTATTGGACGCACTCGGTTTTCACAGAATTAATCAGCATCCAACTTACTTTGCGTGCAATGTACCCTCTCTTTTAGATCTTTTTATTACTGCCGATATTTCAAGAGTTTTGTTTTTTCAACAGATTACAATACCTGGCTTATCTGATCATGATATGATAATGTTTACTTATGACTTGCAATTCGAAAGGGCCAGTTTACCCACATCATACTCATACTACAATTACAATGAAGTTGATATTAATGCTTTCTGCAATGATGCAGAATTATTTGAATGGATTTGCGTATTCCTCATGCAATGTGTAAATGACCAAGTCATTTTTCTTAACTCTGCTTTTCATACTCTCCATGATAGGCATGTTCCTTTAGTTACTAGGACTATAGTAAATCCACAATGTCCTTGGTTTCAAACACATATTCGCAAACTTATATCAATTAGTGATTTTGCTTATGCCAAGTGGAAGAGATATAAGTTAATAGCATTTCTTCAAGAATATCGCACTCTTCGAAATCGAACAACTTTAGCAATAAGAAATGCTAAAAGACAATACATACTACGATTCTAAGCTAAATATAAATCTTTCTACCAAGGTCCTTTGGAATAATTTGAGGAAGTGTGGAATTGCTAGATCAAGTAAAAATGAGTGCACCCTTGATCCACATTCTTTATATGTTGATGATATCAATGAATTGGATCCTGACTATTTCAGCACTGATCATGAATCTAATTTTGATTTTTACCGTGTTACTACAAGTGATGTGTCGACAGTAAAGTGTAGAACTACTTCTAATGCGACCGAAGTGGGATGTCTGAATCCCAGATTTATCAGATCATGCTCGGCTTATATTGTTCAACCTCTTGCTCACATCTGTAATACATGTTTTTCTACCATGACTTTCCCAGCTGCTTGGAAATTTTCCAAAGTTATACTGGTTCCCAAGAACTCCGTTGGAGGTAGTGTTGACTATCGTCCTATTAGTATACTACCTTTTCTCTCGAAAATTGTAGAAAAAGTCATGTATCTTCAAATCTCCCAATTTTTACATTTAAATAAGTCTTTACATGACTCTCAATCGGGTTTTAGGGATAGTCATGGGTGTACTACTGCTCTGCTCAAAGTGAGTGATGATGTTTCTCGTGCTATTGACAAGGAAGACTTAACTGTTCTAGTTTTTCTCGACTTTTCAAAAGCATTTGACTCGGTTAACCACCATCTGCTTTGCTACAAACTTAGAAGGCTTTTCGGATTTTCTTCTCAAGTAGTTAAATTGATTGATAGTTATCTCAGTAATCGGTCCTAAGCAGTACTAGTAAATAGATGCCAGTCCTCATTTCTTCCTGTCTTAACCGGTGTGCCACAAGGATCCATACTCGGACCACTACTATTTTAAAATTTTATCAATGATATTTTTTCTCAAGTTAATCATAGCAAACTGTACCTCTATGCTGATGATGTGCAATTATACCTCTCTAGGCCCGTTGGCCTTATTGAGGATGCTATTAGCTGCATTAGTGAAGATCTTCAATCAATTTACTCGTAGTGTGTGTCGAATATGCTAAAGTTGAACCCAGCAAAATCCAAATGTTTGGATATAAATCGAACAAAACTCGACTCAGAGGGTTTGCCTCTAGTTATGATTAATAAAACAGTTATTCCCCTTGTACACTCTGTCAGGAATTTTGGAATAGTTTTTAATTGTTTTTTACGTGGGATGACCATATCAACAATATTGTTAGTAGAATTTATGGTGGTTTACGTGCGCTATGGATATCTAGTGTTTTTAGGCTGGTTTTGATAAAGTTGCTGGTACTTCTATTTTTAATACCGGTATTTACTTACGGCTGTTTAGGTCTTATGTAAGCTCGATTACGATATTGCCCGTAAACTTGAGATTGCGTTTAACTCTGTGATTAGTTGTGTGTATTGTCCTCGCAGATATGATCATGTCTCTCCGTTGTCGGAATCAATTTTGGGTTGTAGCTTATTTATTTTATTTTATTTCGTTCGCTGGTATTTTAGGCAAAAAAATCGTAGTTCATTATATCTATACGAAAAACTCCAATTTGCAAGATCAATAGGGGCACTGAATCTCATTGTACCACGATCACAATTTGTGGTAACAAGATGCCTGTTCTTCAACCATTCTATTATAAACTGGGACAACTTACATGTTTCTGTTATAAATTTGATCCAGGCCCACTCATTAAACATAATAAATAGTAGCATTGTCAAGTGCCTGGTGGTTAAAACAAATGTAGTGTCCTAATTGTCTACTCTATCTTTTTTTTTTAATTATTCATTCTTGTTTTGGTAAAACTTAGTAGTAAGTTTGTTATGTAATCACTTCTATATATATTTAGTATTACGCATTAATAACTTTAATTAAATATGTTATTCCTTTTCTAATTCTTAGTGTACTATTTTGTAATTTATTCTGGATAGTGCACATTAATAAGATATTTTATGTTACGTGTACAATTGTTGCAAATAAATTGAATTTGAATTTGAATAATCATCTTCTCATGATATCAATATGTTGGGCATCACTTTCTACGAAGTTTTTATCTTTGAAAAAAATTGGGTTTGTTATTTTGTCCATATTCGGTTCAACTTATAAATGTGAGCAAATATTTTCACAAATGAAATTTATATTAAGCAAGAACAGGCACAGGTTAACTACAAAAATTCAGATGATTGTATTCGTCTTAAAATGACTAACTATAAACCAGACTTGACTAAATTGACGTCGCAAGTTCAACATCAGGGAAGGAAAGACTGTTTTAATACGAAAATAGCTCTGACCCAAACGAGTTTTAATACTCACATTTTGGTTGATTTTGACCCGCAGCCAAAATGGTTGCCGACCTCTGATCTACGGTATAATAAGAATTGGTTTTTACTTGTTTGCTATATACTCGACGAGACCTTGTACCCACATGCCGGGATAGGGAAGGAAGTAAAAATCGCGTTTTTTTTTGTTGGAAAATTCTCAAATTTGCAAAAACGCTAAAATCATTCAGAGAAAATACCTACGACAAACGAGATATGTAGCTGTCTGATTTTGTAAGTACTATGCCAAGTATCGTTTATCACAGAACAGGCCTTTCAAATGCTATCATTGCCTAGAACAAAAACTCATGTCAAGTTATCCCGGTTAGGAGCCACAGAAGCGCCAACAGCATTAGGAAAGGTAGACGTTCAACTTCAGCCACGATTTTCATCAATTTTCCAGATCAACGTCGAGGCAGTCATATTACCAAAACTGATAAAGCAACTATCAAGTACTGTTTCTACCATTTCCATACCATGGAAAAATTGTTTACTTGCAGATCCAACCTTCAATCAACCTGGACCTATAGACATGATAATAGGATCTGACTCTTACACCACCATTGTGCTGAATGGAATCCGAAAATCAAATAAAAATATATTAGCACAAAACACGGAATTCGGATGGATAATCTCCGGCAAGATACCACATACGAAAGAACAAGTCAGACTCGTAGCCATGATATCTCAAACGGATGTAGATGACCAATTAAAACGTTTCTGGGAAATTGAAGAAACGCCAATCGAGTCCAGCACCAAATCAGACGATGATACATGTGAGCAAGACTATCGAAAAACTCATGTTCGCAATGCAGATGGGCGATATACTGTTCCAATCCCATTTAAGGAATTATCGAAACCGCTAGGAGAATCCAGAAAACAGGCATTGGCCCGGCTAATCCAAACCGAAAAGAAGTTCTACTCGAATAAATATATAGAAGAAGAATACAAAAAATTCATGGCAGAATACATATATTTAAAGCATATGGAGTTCGTCAAAAATCCAGTGCTAAAGACTGATAGCACTACCACTAAATTACGCGTTGTATTTGATAAATCTGCAAAAACTTCTACAGATATTAGTCTAAATGATAACATGCTTGCCGGACCTCGGTTGCAGCCGGACCTATATCAGATACTACTCTGCTGGCGAAAGCATCGATACGTTTTCTCAGCTGACCTCGAAAAAATGTATCACCAGATTAAATTAGCGGAAGCAGATCAAAATTATCATAGAATACTTTGGAGATTCGATCCGAATGAACCTGTGATGGAATATAAATTAACAACCGTGACTTATGGAACAACATCTGCTCCCTTCCTGGCAGTTCGAACCATACAAAAACTAGCCAGCGACGAGAGAGATAACTACCCTTAAGCCAGTAAGAGTGTGTTTAGAGACTTTCACGTGCATGATGTGATGTCTGGAGGCAATACCTTGGAAGATACTAAACTACTTTAAAACGCACTTATAAGTCTACTAAATGCTGGTGGTTTTAAATTAAGGAAGTGGACAAGTAACCACCAACAAATTTTAAAAACAATATCGGAGGATATAAGAGAAAAAGGAATTTTGACAATATCCGAAGACAAAACAATCAAAACTCTTGGCATTCATTGGAATCCAACATCGGACACTTTTCATTTGAAGATGAGTGTCAGCATATCAAGCGTAACATTAACCAAAAGACTGATTCTATTAAAGATAGCTCAGATCTTTAATTCACTTGGATGGATTACGGCAGTCACATTACGCACAAAACTTATGATCCAAGGGTTATGGAAATCAGTCATATCCTGGGACGAAGTTCCTCCTCCAAAAATAATGTCTGAATGGCTAAATTACCAACAAAAAATGTCGAAATTGGAAGAATTAAAAATCAAACGATGGATAAATTACGATCCACCCAGATGGCGAAAAGTGGGCATAGACATTTTTATAGATTTAATTTTTTTTAACTAGGTAAATGACATCCCATCTTCCAGAAAATTTGTATAGATAATCTCTTCATAAGCACGCATTCATAAATAAATAAATAAAAAATTAAATTACTCTATAATTCGTGGCGGGAAGTTTTGAAATGAACTTTTCAAACAGAAATATTGGCTGTCGAAAATTAATTCTGGCAACGCAATCGGGTGGGGTGAAAAAAAATATTCTCCTGTAGCCTATACACTCAATGAAGATTAAATCCAATGCTCGACAAGGAAATTGTTAACCTTTAGTTAACTAAAATAATTTCAAAATATTTCAAAATTTTCTTTATTCTCCATTATTCCATTAAATATATTATATATATATTAATTTTTTTGTATTTTTAAATTTTTATCGTAATTTTCTACGATAAAAAAAAGACAATTTACCCCTCCTCTATTAGACATCTGGACATACAAGATAGTTTATTTTTTAACATCTTTTATCATCCTGTGAACAAATTTCCTTTCAAAAACATATATTTACACAAAAGTGACCAACAACCAAAAGGTAAAGGATCCATTATCAGAAGGAAGCACCCTTTGTGTACAAAGTACACAAAAACATAATAGCAATTTACAGAAATCATACGATACAAAAGATCCTTTGCACATTTAATCCTTAGCGTTAGTTTCACCATTAATCACTGTACAACTGGTCTTAAGTTCCATAGGTAGGAAGAAAAAAAAACAGTATTCTATGTAAGTACGTGTATTGATTATCAAACATATACATGTGTAGCTATGTTTATATACATATTTGGCGCTACTTTTGAAAAAAAAAACAAAAAAAAAACTCTTCAGGGCAAAGTCGTATTTTTTTATACAAAGCTTTGGGCGAGTACAAGAAAAAAAATTACTAACCACAACAACCTTAAGCCAAATTCATGAGGGAATATGCGACCTAGGGGGAATACCATGATACCTACCAGAGCTCAACTCGTATTACAAGGGTAATAAATAAATTTTTCTTTCGCACTGTTCGCCGTTGATGTTTAGTCACCCTAAAGCAATATCACCCCCATAGTCCAAGATATTAATGAGAAAGACAACACTAGGGCAAATACAGGGATATGTATAAACATTGAAACAATTTCCTTTTCTTTTCTCTACGGAGAACGCAACACAACTTTTCGATCCTTGTTAACTGATAAGATTTCAGACTTAACGCTTTCTCTTGTGTCCTAAAACCATCCGAAATGGGTTTCTGGAACAACGACAATAAATCTGATAAGGCAGAAGCGAAGTGCTTACCGGAGGAGCTACTCAACATAGACGGGAATAAAAGTTTACTGCGACTGTCCAGAAAAAAAAAGATAGGTACCAAAAAAAAAAAACAAAAACAATCCACATGGGTAGAAAAGTGTATGAGTTATGTCCATGCACCAAAGATTTTCAAGGATTTTCGGATGGTTGTTGTTGTTGTTGTGTTGTTATTTGTGTAGTCACCACCACTTTACTAGAATAGGGGTATACTTCTGTGGGAGCCCTTAAGATATATGCCTATAATAACTGTTGAAGGACAACTATGGGGAATAATATAGAAAAGATAACAGGAACATACCCATAGTGTTTAAAGTGTTCCTAGGCAAAGGTGATCAATTGCTCCCTTCAGTTTGGATGGAAATATATAAGAGTATGTATGGAGGAACACACATATATATATACATATATATAAATATGCAATAAGAAAGACAACACTTGGGGCATAACCAATGGTTATGGGTCCGGTCGACATAATTGAAAAGGACATATAGCTGAAAATATATCTTGTGTGCGGTTGAAAAGAATTTATCTTTCGATTTTCAGGAAGAAACACATTAAATGGAGCATATGAAGGTTTTTCTATGGTTGTATGAATGTATCTTTTCTGATATACCCGGCTAGTTGAACTATGCGAAATGCCAAGCTTAGGGCACCTAAAGAGATCCCATTTGTCTTTTACAGCTACGTTTGCAATGACATATGTCCGCTGAGAAAATGAAATGTTTTCTATAGCAAATATCTACTTTTACAATATATAGATTTTGTCTCTAGGAAACTTTCGAGGTTTTTTTTTTCTTCTCTACTATATTAGGTATAGGTGGGTTATCCACAATAATAGAGAGACGCATTTATGAAGGATATAATAGTTTCCTTAAAAAGGATCATTGCATTGGGAATATATTTAGTTGGGACGAGTAATCATCTTTACAATGTATACCCACCTATGTAAGTTTGGTAAGAAAACAAAACACAATGGCACAAAACGTAATTGAAGATAGAAATGACATCTATTACATTTATGTCCGAACTAGGAGGTGTAAACACTTTCTGAAGACGTTGATAGGTAGAACTTACCGATTATGAGGTCAGTGTTTATTTATTTATTTATTTTGCTAAAAATGCTAGCTACACTGGTCAAAAAACAATATACAAGTAAAAGCTATAAAACAGAACAATTTTTAAAAAATTTTCTTAATTGGGACTTATTGATGTGAAAGTCAATCGAATGAAAATTCAAATTAAAAGTACAGCACATTCTAGACATTGGCTCAAAGTGTCCATAATTGCAAAGTTCGTGAGTTGAATTTAATTTTATTAAGCATCAAAGGCATGTCGATGTCATCCTTCGTAAGTTGAAAAATAATACTTATATCATATATTTTCCTACGATTTTCAAGAGTAGGAACTAGGAAGGTGTATTAAATTTAATCTTTCGTTATAAGGAGGAAGATGAAGTCTATACCTCCATTCGAGACCTCTTAGGGCAAAAAGTAAATATCTCCTTTGCACGCTCTCAATACGTTCTGTGTGATTTCTGTACGAAGGAGACCAGACAGAACTGTCATATTCCAAAATGGGTCTAACAAGAGTGGTAAAAAGAGCTTTAGTAATGTAGACATCATCAAGTTCCTTTGCCCAGCGCTTTACAAAACCTAACATTGAGTTCGCTCTACTAACAATGTCATCAATGTGGAGGTTAAAAGTGAGTTTAGAGTCAAATAATACCCCCAAGTCAGATATATTATCAACTTTCGAAAGCAACAAACCATTCATAGCATAGACATCATTCGAAGGAACTCGCTTACGAGAGAAAATGGTTAGCTTACATTTATCAATGTTCAAAAAGAGAGCTCTTAGTACACCATTCTGTCCAGCTCCTTCTGCAATTCAATACAATCAGAATACGAATCGATAGATTTATACAGTTTTAAATCATCTGCGTAAATTAGTATATCAGATTTGTTGACTACATGAGAAACATCATTTATGAATAATATGAAGAGCAGTAGCCCTAAATGGCTACCCTGTGGAACACCAGAGTAAGCCGTTATTTCCTTAGAAAGAGCAGAAAGGAACTGCATCCTAAACTTACGATCCTTAAGATAGGATGATAGCCAATTCAACAACCAAATTGGCAAATCCAAGGATTTCAGTTTAAATAACAGAAGAGAGTGTGGAAGCTTGTCAAAAGCCTTGCTGAAATCTGTATAAATTCAGTGAGTTTCGCAACCACGCTCAAACGATTCGATACAGGTTGGTGTAAACTGGAGAATATTTGCTGTTGTTGATCTTCCCTTCATAAAACCATGTTGATGAGGATTAAGAGTTCTACTACAATGAAAATACAGAAATTCATACGAATAAGCTTCAAACAGTTTGGGAATACAAGACATTTTAACGACAGGACGATGGTTGGTAACAAGCTCTTTTTTACCGAACTTAAAAATTGGTATAATAAACGACTTTTTCCATAACTCAGGAAATTTACCAAGCCGCAGTGCTAGGTTAAACAGCAATGTTAACGGGTAAGAAAGTATTCCACTGCAGTTCTTTAGGACAATAGGTGGTAACCCATCTGGCCCAGCGGAATAACTTGGGTTTAGCTTGGACATGGAATCCTCAACAGATTTCTGATCAATAATGAAGCACGGGATATCAACTTTAGGAAGTGTCGTTAAGTAATTAAAATAAGCAAAATCAATTTGATTGCCATTAGTTAAAAATGATTCACTTGAGTAATCAGCAAAGAAATTAGATATCACAGACGGATCATGACTAGTATTATCCTTAAATACTAACGCAGGAGGAAAATTATTGGATTTATTTGTGGTATTTACAAAACGCCAAAATTGTTTATGACCCCATCTGATTACATTTCTCATCTTAAACAAGTACGTATCATAGGCATGCAAAAGAGCAATACGAAATTCGTCCCCAATAACAAAAATTGTTTTAGGTCTTCAAAAGACTGAGACCAGTGAAACCTTCGCCAAGCCTTATTTCTCAGGTTGCGCAAGCCTTTAAGCTCGGCATCGTACCAAGGAGGAGACGAAGAGCCATTGCTTATACAAGACAATGCAACACAATCTTTCAAACAGTCTAACATAACATTATAAAAATGTGCTGTAACTGCATCTACATTATAATTGTTTAAGAGAAAGGACCAGTTAATGGACGATAAATTAGAATTAAGTTGGTTAAAATCAGCTTTCTTAAAGTTAAAGGTCGGCAAGTTTTCAATCGAGGACATACCAATACTCTGGCAGTCAATGCCCACTATCACGTCCAAAGTTGGATGGTATGCATCAATAGGAACCAATGATGTATCACACGGAAGTACATTCCGAAGCATCCGAGATAAAGACCAAGTCAAAGCTCTTATTACGATTATTTTTAACATCATTTACCTGAGAAAGACCAAGCGCGGCAATAGCATCCAGAAAGATATGCGCATTCCCAGAAGATGTACTGGGGACCATGAAGACATCATCATATCATCAGAAACCTGCCATTGAGCAGCAGGAGGATTAAAATCGCCAAACAATACAATCTTATTCGAGTCCCGGGTCAGATCGAATACATATTCCACAGCAGCAGCAACAGCACCATATGAAGCAGATGGGCTACCAGGAGGAATGTAAACTACTAGAATGTACAGTATTATAGCCCTAACTGTTAAACTGATGCACATGAACTCAGACAGGGATGGATTGGGAATATCAATCAGCGAACAACTGTATGAAATCCTTACCGCGATCAGAATACCTCCTCCGAGCACAGCACCATCATTAGGATTACGATCTCGTCGAAAAACTTGAAAGTCATTGTCCAGTAATTCAGCATCCGAAAAGGAATTGTTAAGCCATGTCTCCGTTAAAATAAAAATATCATGAGAAATATTAAAAGAGTTTAAGTAGAGCCGACGTATTTTAGAACGTAGACCACGAACATTCTGGTAATAAACTACCAAGTCTTTAATCTGCGAATGTTTTATCGCCCCGTCAAATCCATTAGGTTTTTTGATGCATTCCGAATCAGACGAGGTACGAAACGTTTTACCAGTAAGCCATCAGGCCAGAATTTAGAATCCAACAGCGACATCTCGAGGTCATCGGGAACTAGCAACTTGAAAGACGACACTGTACGATTTGAAAGGCCCTCTGGGGTCAAACTGAAGCGTTTAATGCGTGAATCGGTACGACTCATTTTTGAATTCACATAGTTGACGACAGATTGAGAGGAGGTCCCATATTTCAGACGAGATAGAAAAACAGCCTTTGGGGAAGCAACAGCCTCAAGGACAACATCTAAGGTATCAGACTGCTCTGAATTGTGTTGTTGTTGGGGTCGTTGCTCATTCCGCTGCTCAAGCAACTGCTGTACCTGCAGTTGGTTTTATTGCATCTGCTGCAGTTGCTGCAGCTGCTGCTGCTTTAGTTCTGGCTGCTGCCGCAGTTGTTGTTGTGACTTTTCCTGTTGATACTAATTTAGATGTCGCTATTCCTGTCGATGCTCCCGCTGATGCTGCCGCTGTTGTCGTCGCTGCTGCTGTTGTTGAGTTGTGGTTGTTGCTGCTGCGGTTGTTGTTGATGTTGTTGTTCTTGTTGTTGTTGATGTTGTTGTTGTTGGTGCTGCAGTAGTTGTTGTTTTTGCTGTTGCTGGTGCTGCAACTGCTGTTGTGGTAGTTGTGGTTGTTGATTATCCTGTTGTACTATTTGCTGTTGCTGTTGTTGTTGCTGAGATTTTTAAACTGAGTTAAACTGAGTTTCATCCCTGAATAGTAGTGAAAAATGCTACCTCTTTTACGAATCAAAGTTAAATTTCTCCAGAGATATGTTGCGTTACCTAATTTTTTGTTACATTCTTAACTCTCCTTAGGACCATAGAGTTTCCACTTAACTTCTTCACCTGACTCCAGTCTGTATCGAAGAGTCTACTTTAGTCTTTTGAGTCATTTTTGTTCACTATGCTGTAGTATATATCCCAAATAATGTGCTGCCATCTGTCGCTTATTAGGAGAAGAGCAGTGTGTTAGTGTAAGTTGCTGGTTTTTATCATAAGTATTGTTTGGATTGATGCCTCGGCTCACGAATGGTTAAAGCATTACAAATTGTTTTTAAACGTCGCAAAAAAAATGACTTCGCTTCCCTAGAGGACATATTGCGGTGCTACCGGAAGAAGGGGATGAGGAATAGTAAGCAGATAATATAGAAGAGAAAAAACTTGAAAGGAAAGCATAAAGGAGAAAAGGTGTGGCACCATATAGAGATGGGACTCGAATCTATAAGCATTAAATAGAATAGAGTTAGTTAGTTCATGAGTTCATTGCAAATGTCATCCATTCGACTCATTCAGCACAAATACTTTGCTTAACTGGAATTTGACTACATCCAACTTCCGAATCAGTAGTGTCTCCACTGAGCATTCCCATGCAGAAAAGGTAAAAAATAACTCACCACTAAAGCACAAGAAATATTTCAAATTCCCCAGTATCAAGATAGCCATTACAGTGGGTTACAAAACAAATACAGAAGAAAAAACTTCTCAATAAAAGGACAATCTTTTGTCAGGTCTTGAAGAAGGGTAGCTGAAAAAACTGATGACAGTTGGAGTATACTATAAAGTTATTCGACTGTTTTGCATCAAGTTGAAACGTATTCTAAACTAGGACCATATCCAAGAAAGAATGAACTACTTTCTAGAAGACCCAACAGGAATCAGATCAAAATACTGGAGGAGTACATCAATCGATCATTGTTATTCAATACGTTTTACTTCGCAGCATAAATCCGTCATAATTGTGTCATGCTAAATTTTCCTTACTGTTTTGATTATCGGACATATAAATATCACCTTTTATAATGTGTTGGTAATTTCATATATCTGTTCCCCTGAAGCCTAAAAGATCTTTTCGAATACTTCTCCAGACAGCTACAGAAACTCCCCTAGGGGCTTCAAATGAGCACCTGCCAAGTATGGCGTAATCCCACGGCATTCTAAATGCACGGATTAGCTATACAATGCGACAATCAGTGTCCTCATGAGATTGAGGATATCCTGTCTCTATGAGTTGCCAGTGCATGCTTGACTGAATTACAGGTAGAACCGAAACCTATCTATAATCGCTGCCAATTTATGGGTCACGACACCCGGCTGATTTAGTGCAACTCAACACCGAGAGCCAAATATCTGGGCATGCGATACGTAAGCGACTATAACTTCAAATCATGAATTGCGGTACGCATTTTATACAAGCGACATACATCTTCCATTATCTAGATTATGTGCACTAATGAAAACTACACTCTGACGATCTCTCTCTCTGTCCGAATGTGGTTTAACACAACCCCCACAATGCTCCTATCTCCATGTTGGGTTGAATAGTAAAACAATAGAAAAACTATCTAGGGCTCTTCAACCGCGTGGTACCTAGTTTGCAATTTAGGTTACCCAATTGGTATGGCTGCATAGTCCATAGTAACACCCAGTGTTATCTTCATGCAGATATCCATTTACGAAATGGGACTGGTTACTCCATTCAAGCTTAAGATCTTATTGGCATCGAGGTGTCAACGGGGACTCCGAGAAGGTTAAGTACGCCCATTCAAGTGTGGAGAGGCTAGAGATTACAGTCAGTAATCTTATAGTTGACATAAAAGAACTATTATCATGCATATGCTTGACTTCCCAATGCATCAACTTCCAACGTCTTCCTGCCAAAGGGGCTATGTTTGTATTTGACCTACAGCACGGAAATCGTACCCTACTATAGAACCCACATAGTTATAAAATCGAATATTTTATTTCGCATTGGAATCATGACCTCTCCTCAGATAGCCACCGTACCCTACTACAATGCGCACAGTGGAAGATCCAAAAGCGATCTTCAGTACATCATTTTTTCTCCAGGTCAACAAATTTTCTCGTTATGTAAGAAATATTTCAGCCCGTCAAATCTAGCGCTCCTCTACAAGTCCTACATTAGACCTAGAATGGAATACAACTCCCATATATGGGCCGGGGCTGGTCGCACAGCCTTAGCTTCATTGGATATTGTCCAAAAGAGAGCCTTCAAGCTCATTGGCGATTTGACAATAACTTGTCATATCGACTCACTCGAGCACCGCCGCAATGTTGGATGCCTTTCGCTCCTTTATCGCTATATGCATGGTCAATGTTCTGATGAAATATCGAGTCTAATCCCTTGTAGAATGATTCCTGCACGCAATACTCGCGCTGCAGACCGCACACATCCTTTAACCCTTCAAATTACTTTCGGCCGTACAGTAAAATTCCGTGATGCTTTTTTATCCCGAACGGTGCGAATGTGGAACAGCTTACCATATTTTGTTTTTCCCCCGGCATACAATCTGCGGAAGTTTAAGGGCGATATACATCGGCACCTCCGCCACTCTCCTCATATCCCATAATCCTTTCCCTATCTCTTTCCTGCCATGCTGTGCTTTGCATCATAGGGTATCCCCTGAGCTTGGCTTAATAATATAAAAAAAAAATGTATGTTTGTATGATTTCCTCTTATATATCTTTCACCTTGGCAGCCCTGAATGTCACAGACTTCTTATCAACCTAGAAATGGCGATATGATCAATTTGGTTTCATGTTCCAACCATCAATAGCCAGGTCTCCTTGCGAATCCTCTTGTATGAAAAATATACCGCAAGTGAAAGATCCACAAAATTCCAAGTTACAAGTACATCGTTCCCATTAATGATAGTGTCGTTCATGTTTGTCTATTGCCAACACATTAATTCCGATAAAATTTAATATTATCAAACCGAACAGTAGAAACATTCTACATACAAATATGTATCTACCACATATGAAGAAAAAATAAATAAAATCCAGCACCACAACTTCATGCTCACCCATACTTCGTAGACGATTTATAAAACTCTTTGCTCACTTTTAAAACATATTATTCTGCATACAAAATGTCAACTAAAGTTGTCATTAAGTTTGCCAGACAATCTCTACCTCTTGGCAAGTAAAGCCTCAGGTAAAACGTTGGAAATAAATCCTGACATAATTTCAGGCATGGGAAGTCACTTCGGAAGGCAGGAAATGCAATTGACTGACAAGCCCGGAAGTTTCAGTGCACCCGACGACAACAAAATGCACCAACTCCATCCACCAGGAGTGCCAACAATGCACCAAGAGACTTCCCTGCTTACTTGAAAAAAAAATGAAGCAAAAAAAAAAAATATATGGAGTGAGAAAAACGTTGCTATATTCGAATACATTGCACCTACATTTATATGTAAGTATATACATAAAGGGGGTTCCCCACAGGTGTGTCAACTATGCGGAGTTGCATTATAATGCTCCTTTCAATAGGTGCTTTTTGACGTGCAAATATGAACTAGCAGCACCAACGACAGCGGTTATAATGTAGATAAATTCTATTGAAATTTTGCGATAGGACGTGAACTCGGAAAAGATAGGATTTACGAAATTTCAAAAAAACCACAAGAACAAACGGTTCACGATCCCCTGTGTCAAGTCAATCTATATTGAGATGGGAAAAATCGATTAATCGAATGAGCCAGAGGTGAGGCGAAATTTAAAAGGATATCGAATCTGCTTTCACCTTGGGCTTTCTCTCCTTATATTGAGTCCTCCTTTCTTACACTTTATGTTTGCGAAAAATTTATCTCAGATTGAATTACTCAATTTCGCTTCTTCCATTCGGCACATTAGCAGTGTAATAAAAATGATTTCGTGTCGGAGCCCTGAGAGCCCTTGAGGAGTCTTCTGTTCACTAAAGGGTGCACGTCTGGCACAATGTTCGACTTGAAGCTCTCCTCCATATAGAATGGGTTCTTGGCTTTCGAGGTGACGGCTGTGGTAGTAGTGGCGGTATAGTGGGTATATGATATTTTTTTCGTCTTACCTTTTTTTTTTTTGTATATGCCTTGAAAAAGCCGTTCCTAAACGAGAATCGATATGTTTTTACAAATTTGCCAAAAGAGGAGAGATCCATCCGAGTTCTATGAAGAGATAATCACTTACCTTTAAAGAAATTCAGGTAAATATTTTCCTTTTGGTGTAAATACAAAAGCGACGAACGTGAACTGAATGAATATTGGAGGACAAAAGTAGACTTGGTAAGGTAATAGGTTTTTGGATGGCGATGGTTTTTTTTTTCGTCTTGTATTCTATAGCGCTTTTGAATTGTGTCTGTGTAAGTTTCGGGATTTGGTAGAGATCAAAATCCTATCGCTGTGGGTTCATTTGTCTGAGGGTCAAAGTGTATAAGGAGTTTTTTTTTATGTGTTTTTTTGAATGACTTACTTTTCGCTTTTATACATATATTGTAGATAAAAACCTCAAAAGATTTATGTCTATGTGTTTTGCTATAGATTAGATTACTCTCTGTGAAATGGAATAAGAAATATATAGCAACAAGAGTGTTGCTTTTGAATTTAGATGAGAGATTTGGATGGATATTGATAAACACGATAAAGTCAAAAGAATCAATCATTCAACAAATGTCTAATATCGACCAAATTATAGAATTCGCACCAAAGCAAATGCATTGTATAATTGAGAAAAAAAGGACCTCGTGAAATAAAAAAAAAAAAATAAATAAAAATTATCATATGTATAACTCTTATGCAGACAACAAAGCGTAGCGGACGATCAACTCATAGTAAATCATGATAGTGTCTACATGATCCTTTTACCAGACATGATGTCAGAACAGGTGGTCGAGAACGACTCTCTAATATCTGATTAAATTTGACTTGAAAATCCAAACTTCTCAATGTTCACAGAACCCAGGCAAACGGATCTAATAAAATCTCAAAGGGATCCAATCGGGCCCGAACGTACAGAGTCCGTAAATTAAGTAGAGCGACCAAGAAATGCTTTAGTTAAGTGACAAATATAAAATTGGAGCGACCCAAAGCAGGCGGCAAGAATACCAACGCAAAGACCTATAAAGTAAAAATTATGGTATACTAAAAAAACAGTTCTCCAAAAATAATTGACTCCGAAAATCTTCTAGCATTAGCTTCCACCTAAATTTATCAGTCTAAATTCTGTCCTTAACACTTCCGTGAAGAAATACTGAGATTTGTTAGCACTCAATGCCAAATGACAGGCATCGTAGTGGAAGCTTACGTGATTCTGAGAAAAATAATTGAGAAGCCTGCCTCTCAAGTCACTATTTCAGTAGACTATTGTTCAGCTTATATAGGCTGAAGAAGAAAACTATGTAACGTCGTTGAATAATTATACAGGGCCGTTTTCCTCGAGGTTTCGAGGTTCAGAACGCTGGTCTAGTTCTGTCGGTTACGGATGGTTTCTTAGTCTTACTAATGCACAGCACTTACATATACTACACTCGCGTACACTTACTTATCTCTACACGTAGGATACGGAGTGGAAGCGTTTGCTTGCTACTCTTCAGGCCAATACGGTTAACGTGCACTTGAAGTCGAATTAGGCCAACACAACTTTGGCGGACAAGACTGGATGGGAGATGTGGTCAGTCGAGCTGCTGAGAGGTAACTGACAAAACTATCGGTGGCTGACTGACTTTTATAGCCAGTCAATGGGTTGCCTGCTGGTTGCAGTTAACTCGTCTAAATTAAACTATGAAGAAAGATAAGCCTACCAAGAGTCAAATAGGCCTCTTAAAAGCTTCCGAGTAGGGACATTGCAAGAGCAGATACATGAGCGCCCCGAGGAAACCTATAAATATAACGTATGAAGTCATTAAAGGCTACGATAACTTTTTTTGACAAATTGTGTCCCATATGTGAAATGGGGGACAGTAAGATTTATCACCAATATCCTACGACAATCTACAGACATACAACTGGAGGAAATAGATAGTTGACGAAGACTGCCATGATTTTCCCCTTCAAAACGCTGATGTAGTTAGTCTCAACAAATAAATTTAGAATTGAGTTGAATTCCTAAATTCTTAACTGACTCAACATATTCAAATGTGGAATTATTCAACCGAACTAATGGAAAATCAGATATTGGGAAAATGCTTCTATATACCGACAGACAGTAAGACTTGTTTGGATTAATTGCAAGCTCACTATCCATTGACCATTCATGTACGAGATGTAGGTCTTCATTGGTTCGAGCAATACAGTCCTTGACCAGGCCTACAAGTGTACAGATGCGCTACTTTCAACAGAAGTGAGATAATGTATATAAAGGGAGAAGAGAATAGGTCCTAAGACCGAACCTTGAGGAACACCAGCGAATAAGGACAACAGAGCGGATACAGAATTCTGCACTTTTACAACTTGAGCACCATTTGAAAGCGGAAAGCGGGAGTTAGCCCAATGGCTGATGAGAAGAACCCATACTTTGTGCAAAGTTTGCAGATCAACTTGACGTGACTAACCAAATCAAAGGCCTTACTGAAATCGAGAAGGACGAGTACTGCTAAGTGATCATTGTGAAGAGCCCTATGGTAATCAGATGTGACTCTTAAGAGTGCAGATTCATAACAGTGACCTGGGTGAAATCATGATTGCCAGAGAGATAATATACTCCAAGATTTCTGCGTGCATAATTTTTTCAAATGTCTCAGCAAGAAAATTGATTACTTTAATGCGGCGGAAATCACTTTGTAGTGAGGGACGAGATTACTTTGGAATGGGAACAACTATTGCTTCCTTCTATTGAGAGGGAAATTGTGCAGTTCTAAGACACAAATTATAAATATGCGTTAAGGGACAGACTAGTGGGTCACTAGTTACTTTATGAACTTGGGTAGCAAAGCATCATGGCCCACAGAATTAGACTTAATGAGATAAATAGTCGAAAGAACCTCGGGGCCAACTACACAATGAAACGAGAAACCCTCATGAGAGAAATGTTCGTGAAAGTTGTAAGCAGGCGTAGTTGGAGTTACAGAACTAGAATGAAAATAGTTTTTTAGGTCATAAGGATTGACATTTTATACTGATGGATACCGAGATTACGAACATTATTCCACAGCTTTTTCACAAGAAGCTTTAGATCTAGCTTGATCCCCAAATAGGCACATTTAGATGATCGAGTATGGTGGAGCTGTAGCTTCTAAAACTGGGTTATAGACCGTAACTTATTTAATGCCAACAAAGAAACCAGCTGTCGTCCATTTCGATTGGAACAGAAGACATAATTACGAGTAGCCTAAATAAGCCAGTGAATGCAACTCTCTAAAACTCTAAAATAACATTTACAAAACGGCCAGTGATCGACCTAAAACCACCAAGCATTGCATGGTAAATCTAGAAAATCATTCAAAAAACTCTGAAGAAATGGGTCCATAGAAAACCACGAGTACTTAAATCTAAACGTATCACACAACAGAAAAACGGTCATGTTAATACTTGCGTTGTACCTTGGTAGAACAGGGAATAGAATGAATTAAAAACCAACTCCAGATTACTTTAAACCTGGGTCAAAATGCTAGGAGCTTCAAACATAAGTATCGAAGTCGCCATTGGCAATATCTCTTTTAAATCCATAGAGGAATCGATTATCATTGAGAAAAAAATTTACAACATCAGTAGTAAATAGTCGACAAAAGATGCCTCAGGATAGGAAGGTATTCTATTCTCTCTGCGACGGTCGCAATGACGAGAGACTAAGTTAAAATAAGAGGCTCAAGAGGTCTGTGCATTCCTAGGGAAAGCATTACTGCATGACACCATTATTGAAAATTACTAATTAAAGAATCCGAGACAAACGATTGATGATAATAAGACATTCTTGGATTTCTTAAAGGACTCTATCTCTGCCATGGTCAATTGTAGATTTTTCGAATAAAAACCAAATTATAATTTTTCTCTTATATACCAAAAATATTTTGGATCCACATAATAACTAAAAGCCGAACCCAAAATTATACTGAAAATATGCCAAGTTCAGTTTTAAAAATATTACTTGGTGTGCGAGAAATCGTACCTACTTAGCTTGAAAGTTGAAGTTAGTCCTTGATGAAATACTTTTTTTGCCTTTTGGTATCTCCAATATAATCGAATTTTCACAAGTTTTTTTAAAAGAGCAATTAACACGAACATTTTACGAATGACATTTAATGTAAGATCTAAACTAAATTTGTACTCAACTTGAACTGCAACTGAATTTATTGAGTTTGTCAATTTACATACATTTACATTTATTAACGCAGCTGTAAGTCTCATATCGCGTATTTTAGGTAATTGCTATGCTACACGATATGTATCCAGGCTTTGTTAATTTTACCGAGACATTCTACAGAGATCTTCGCATGCTCCTTCTATATTATTATTTGGAATCTATTTACATATAAAATTTACAATGTATCTCGCTCTGTCAAGGTATGCGTCATTGAGCTATTTTCTGGGGACCCGGCATCTCGGATTCCTTTGATTATGGGTAATGCGACACATATGGCCTAAACGAAGAACATTATGAGTCATACAATGATTAATGTTTTTGCTTCACGTAATATTGGATTACATATATGTAATATAAACTCTCGAAGCTTGTTACCTAAAATAGATGAATTTCGTGTAATATTTGTTCGATTCCAAGCTGATGTAATTTGTGTGACGGAAACTTGACTGAAACCTGCAGTATCCACATTGCTGATAAACTTTAAAGATTATGGTTTTTTTTTTACATCATAGTGAAGATAAAAGTAGAGGCGGTGTCTCAATTTATATTAGAGCTAATATACTGGCAAACAAACATTTTCTTGTCTTCTACAATTTCATCTACAGATACAATTTCATCCCTGCTTGATATTTTCATATGCAATAACCCCTCAAACGTTACCTTTTTTAGCCAACTTTTCCTTCCAAGTATTTCTGATCATGACCTCGAATTCCCAACTTTTGCAAGTATTGGGAGAAGAAATCCTTCACTTTCACAAATTTCAACTCTGTAGATATTCAGTCCTTACATGATGCACAGATAAATATGAAATTGAATCTAATTATTTAAAACACTGCCTTAATCGATGATAAAGTTAAAATTTTGCAGAATACTGCACTGGAGCCATTCAAGCGTTTTGTACCAATTAAGATTGTTAAAAGAAATAATAGGAATTTCTAGTTTTCCAGGTTTATTGCCAAACTTATACAACGGAGAAATAAGGCACATTCTATTTGGAAACAGACAAGATCTCCTAGCGATTTTGAACGTTTCAATGCACTGCGCAATAGTGTTAATACTTCTTTTCGTATGGTAAAATACTAATATTATCATAAAAAATTAAAAATCCAATCTCCTAGATAACTACAGCGTAATCTAAGTGAGCTTGGTGCATCGAAATCTAAGCCGATAGAATGTAACCTAAATTCAGATCAGCTAAATAATTACTTTACCAGCTGCTATGTGCCTATGTAGGACAAACACTGCGCGAAATGATCACAATGAGGCATTTGATTTTCATTCAGTTTATGCATCAGAAGTTCTTAAAGCTATGAATTCTATAAAGTGAAGTAGCACAGGATCAGACAACATTTTTCAACGTTTTGTCAAGCTAATAGGACTTTTTATTCTCCCCTTCTATACCCATTTTATAAATGTATGTCTCTTCTCATCTTCACATTTTCCTGTAAACTGGAAATTGGTTGCTGTCGTACCTATAAAAAAAAACTAAAATGCTGCGCACCTGAGGATATTCGTCCCATCAGTATTCCCTTGCTTTAATCTAAGCTAACTACTGGAAAAGATTATGTAAAACCAAATTGCATCTTATGTCAACTCCAAGAAGTTTTTGTCGCATGTGCAATCTGATTTCTGTCCAGGGCATACCTCTTCAGTCCTACCTCTCGGCACTGGAGTACCACAAGGCTCTATTCTTTCTCCCCTCCTCTTCGCCTTCTTTATCAACGATATGACTTCTGTTATCAGATATGCTCAAATCCATATATACGCAGATGCCGTACAAATATACCATGCTAAACGTGTTAATTATGATCTTCGGTGCATTAGTAATATCAATTAGAGAGTCACAATCTTGGTATTATCATAACAAAACATTACCTTGGAACGATCACATTAACTTTTCTGTGTCGACGATTTATGCTTGCATTAGGCACCTAAGGAATTTTACACATTTACTGCATTAGAAATCAAGATACGCCTAGTAGAAACCCTAATCATTACCGATCCTGATATATGGAGACGTAGTTTATGGGAACCTCGATTCGCTATCTTAGGGAAACATAAAGCTGTCCTATTCTGCTGCTCATTTAGTCCTCCAAGTATTAGGAATGAGCCTTTCCTTCGGTTTCGCATATGGCTATTTCTATTCAAAGTGTAAATCTCTGGCTTGCCTTCCTATTTACATAATAAGCCAAGATTTCCTCGTACCTCTTGAACTAAGAACCTTCCTATTTCCAATTATTTAGCCGTATATTTTTCGTTCACGCCGCCGTTCGTTTATGGAATACATTGTCTGTTTCAATTCGACGGTAGATTCCTTCAGAGGCGGATTATTGTCGCATTCCCGGATCAATATATGACAATATAAAGATTACTTAGTTTTTGATTCCATTTGTTTTTGTTTTATTTTTTAAATAACTTTTATCAACTTACAAAGCCCTGACTAAAAAAATTTTGTCAGTGCCGTTTGAGAGTGCCATTCGTGATGAAAGAGGGTAGTAAACGTGAAGGGATTTACAAGGGTTTATTTTTATTTAGAATGAGGTTGGGGAGCTTTCCGATGGGGTAAAATTTTCTTACATTTTGGGTTCTTTTTTAGGTGAGCGTGGAATAACTACCACCATTGGTGTTGTCGAATTTAGGTCGCGTGTGATATGAGTCGAGAGTCGAAAGTCGAGCTAAAGAAAGTTAAAAAAGTTAGAAAAAACTTTAAAAAAAAATTTAAGTTAAATCGTGATTCGAGAGCCGAGAGTCAAGAGTGGAGTTGGTTTCTTACATATGTATCTGCTCTTGCAACGTCCCTACTCGGTAGCTCTGTAGAGGCCTATTTGACTCTTCAGAGGCTTATCTTCCTTCATAGGCGAATTTACACTAAATCCCCTGCATATCTATCCGAAAGCACTCGAATAGAGGTCTTCAACTTCTTGTCTCGAGATGTACATCTGGGTACGGTGAGCGCTCTTACTTCGTCTAAGCTGCCTGAAAATGGAACTTCTCATCCAAATGAAATTCAGCGCACAGGTTCCGACCTGACCTTTGCTAAGCTAGTCCAAGATTACATTAACTAGTTATTAGATAGTGGATTGGTATTTATTATCAGATCTTAAAACTGTTGTTATATTGTTTTATTAATTCTTAATTTTATTTATTTTTTTTTCTTGTCTTATGTTTTTAATTTGTTGTATTTTTAATTATTTACTTATTTTTTATTCTTGTTCTTTCTTTGCCCTTTGTCTTTAAGTTCTCTTTTCTTTTTTCTTTTTTGGATATCCTTTTTCTTTCTTTCTCTATTTATTCATTTATTTATTTATTTATTTATTATTATATTTATTTTTATTATTTTTTTTATTTTTGCTTTAATTTTAGTGTTACTTATGTTGTTTTTTTTCACCTAATTATACGTGATAAGTTTTTGTAATCTTCTGGACAAGGCCGAATAAATGTATTGTTATTTTTATTGTTATGTACTGTAAAAACGATCAGTCCTAGACGTGAAAACCAAATAGTTAAACAAATTTAAAAAAGGGAAAAAAACGTTAAAAAATTAAAAAAAAAACGTTAAAAAAGTTAAAAACAAGTTAAAAACCTTACAAAAAAAATTAAAAAAAAGTTTAAGTTAAGTTAAATCGTAATTCGAGAGTCGAGAGTCGAGAGTCGAGAGTGGAGAGTGGAGAGAGTGTATAGAATGTATAACTGAAAAGTAGAAAATAAAATATATGGAAAAAACTTTTAAAATAAATAACTTTTGTTAATAAAATCCACTAAAAAATAAAAAATAACTTCTTTCTTTCGCAGTAATATAAACAAGAAAAGTTTAATGTAAAATAAGAAATGCTACAACTCAGATTAAATCTTAAAAGTTTGGGCATTTGCAGTTAGACAGTTGTGATTATAGTTATAGATTTAATCTGAGTTGTAGCATTTTTTATTTTGCAACGAAACTTTTCTTGTGTATATTACTGAGAAATAAAAGTAGAGATTACTCTTTAGGATTTTTTACCGGGTAATCTTATATTTGTTCAAGAAGGAATTTATTTGGATTCTCCGGTGTGTAGCAAAAGCTAAAAAATGTTTTTAATTTGTTATTTCATCACACAACCCATTATATTTTTGGTGACTAGTTTCAAGTCTTGCTTTTGACTCATCAACAGGTCCCAAATAGCGAAGCTGAGTGACTTGAAAAAATGAAAAAAATTGAGAAAAATAAAAGAAAAAAAAAACTTTTTTTTTTATTAAAAAAATTTAAAAATATTTAAAAAACCAGATTCATTCGAAACTAATCGAACCAGTGGGCTGGGCCCACATTAGATGTAATAGGTCAACTTAAAGAGGAGAGTCTCCAGTTTACAGTTTTTATAAACAAAAAAGTTATGTTAACGACCATTTTGCAAAAATAATAGATAAATAAAAAAATAAAAAGGTAAGAAAATTCGAAATTTTTAGTTTAGACAACCATAATTTTTGATGGGAGACTGTTAAGGGGCTGGTCGAGCAGTCGTTGGAAAGGCCATGAAGCTCTGAATACAATGAACTTCTAACTGTGACCGTACACGCTGTAGTTTTTAAGATAATTGGTGTTATGTTATGGGCTGGGCCCACTGGTTCGATTCGTTTCGAACGAAGTTGGTTTTTAAATTTTTTTTTAAATTTTTTTAATGAAAAATAAATGTTTCTTCTATTTTTCTCAATTTTATTTCATTTTTTTATTTCTTTTCTTTATTCTATTTTTCATTTGTTTTCCAAGACACACTATTTGGGACCTGTTGATGAGTCAAAACCAAGACTTGAAACTTGCCACTTGTGTGATGGAATAACAAATGAAAAACATTTATTAGCTTTTGCTACATACCGGAGAATCCATTCCTTCTTGAATAAATATTACTGAGAAAGAAAATTTTGTTTTTAATTTCTTAGTGTAATTTGTTTACGAAAGTTATTTATTTTAATAGTTCCTTTAATATATTTTATTAATTTTGTAATCTTCATTTTTCATTTTCATTTATTGTAGATTTATAGTTTGATTTTTGATTTTTTTGAATTTATTTTATTTTGATAGTAAGGAATTTTGTAACCATTTTTTTGTTATTTTGTATTTAGTATTAATACCTAAAGAAATATATGATAGAGCTATTGTTAGTTAACATAAATCTATGCTAAGTAGAAACAAAACGAGAATTGTATATTTTTGTTTGTACAGTAATAAATGAATTGAATTGAATTGGATTGAATTAAATTTAATTTAATCTATCTATAAACAGCACTGGAAGACTAATCAATATGTCTACCACATTATGTCTATATATGCTGATGACACTCAACTCTATATTTCCACACTTCAAGGTTTGATAATCGATGTTCGATACATCGAAGATAAATCACACAGATTTTGTCTAATTATGATCCCGAGATGAGTGGCCACAAAATCCAAATTTGTATAGAAATTTTTCATTTGTTATGGCATATATGCTTATGTTGATTGCTTTATACGACATTTACTACTCTGGAAGTCATTCTTAATTGGCATATTTTACGGAGTACTGTGACGGCTGACAATTCCTATATTTCAATAAAAACTCTTAAATCATGCTGTTGACCTGATTTTCAATTAACTTAATTCAGGTTAGTTCAGACTCAAAATTTGCTCTTATATCTTCAGTGAGATATTTTTATGGATTTCATCACTATGATAATGTTCGCAATTATGCATTCATAACTACAACTTACCTAAATATAAATTTTTCCTTCAAAATTATATTTTATATATCTACATTTGGTGAATAATTATAGCAATTATCCAAACAGTTTCCTTCGAAATCAGTATAACAACAAGAAAATATTTCACCATTTATTTTTTTTTTACATCCATCAATTAATTTTCATTCACCAAAACAAAAACAACAATAAATTGTGAAACCGTTTCATAAAATTTTCCAAAAACAATTAATTAAGCGGCCAGAACATGCTGTAATTAAAAATATGGTCAAAGCGATATCCACCGAAAATAATTGAAAAAAAATTATTTAAAAATAATTCGATACAAATCGGGATGTGTAGATTTTATCTGATCATTAATTATTTTTTAACAGACACGACAGACAGAGACGATTCGATTTTTATTGATTAATTACGCGAATAAAATTAACGCATGAAATTATACTGCAGACTGACTACCGATGGACGACGCACGGAATTGTGTGTGTGTGTGTTTTTTTTATGTTGTATGCGGGTGTACGGAAATATAATTTTTTATCATGGAAAACCACTTAACCACTTTCAATGAAATTTTTATGAACAAATTTGTAATGGTTTTGTCTCATATTTATATCGGTAATAGTCAGCAATTAATTCACGTAATGTTACACATTTTTGTACAATTGTTGCCATATAACAAGTGGCTTCCTCAATCCTCATTCGAAAATTTTTAATCTTGTATCGACCATCTTGAATCTTATATCGGCCATCTCGAAATGTACGAGTGCTGCTTGACAAATCACTGACTTTCTTTAATGAAACTGAATTAATTTTTTGATATGGTATCCTTGCACTTTGCACTTTTCCAAATGGTTTTCTAACTTCTTTAAGCCTAACAAGAGTAAAATCATGACGACTTTTAGAAAAATGTTAAAAAGTTTTAAGAAATTGATAACTAAATCGCTGCAAAGCCTGCAGATAACAATGATTAAGGCGTTTCGTATCAGCAGGGAGCAATACTCTTCAGTACGGCTAGTTCCTGCTTGTCGTAGACGCCAGAAGAAAAATGCTAAGTAAACCTCATATATAATCTCAGTTTAAATTCTGAGTATGAATCATATGTAGTCATATTCATTGCTACCTCCACAAGCTGCAGACTTAGCGCGATTTAGTTATCAATTTCTCAAAAATGTTTAACATTTTTCTAAAATTCGTCATGACTTTTCTCTTGTTCAACTTGGCTGGTCCCACGTATGGCTTAATTAGCTAACCGCTAAATTAAATAAGTATTTCGCCTCATATGATTCATACTGAGAATTTAAACTGAGATTACAGAATATGAGGTCTGCTTAGCATTTTTCTGCTGGCGTCTACTACAAGCAGGAACTAACCGTACTGAAGAGTATTATTCCATGCTGATACAAAACGCTTTATTCATTACTTTTTTAAGTCCTTCAAACGAATTATATGACTCCGCAAAATTGGGGGATGTTTCGTTCGATGCGAATTTTTTCACCGAGCCATTTCTTCATGTTTACAAAAATAAAACCCAAAAGTCAATTGTGGAGTATGTACCTATGTATAAACGTAGCTAAAAGTTTATATTCGTTATTGGATCAATTAAAGTGTTAATTAAGTCATAAGTGAAACCTAGGCTAAAATAAAAGCGTGTATGTACATTTTCTTTTCAAATATCAAGGGATATCGGTTGTTTAATAATCGTCGTAGCTAGTTTTTGTTCTATTAAGGCGTGTGATAGACCTTCACTTGACTCGACAGAGAAGTAAGTTGATCCCGATGACGATTATTTTCATAGCATGCTGCGCGAGCGCAAACTGCATTCCTGCTATTATGGGGTGTGTGGATGTAATTGAATGGGGAAGTTGGATGGGTTTGGGAGGTTGTGGAATGTTAGAAATTTCTCTAACTTGTTGTGGGTTGATGAATGACATTTCTTCCTAAATGGTGAGAAATTTCCCGACGATCCTGAATGGGGCAGCGTTGATAAATCCCACGATGATCGAGCAAAGCCAGGATGGTGTCCTATCCACGATGGCGACTTCCTGTGCTAGTGAAGAAAGCTGATCTGTCGCTCAGGTAATAAATCTTCCTGCTTTCCCGAATTAATAAGGTGAGGAAATGATAAATAGCAGCTGTTTTCAACCTGAATTCGTGTTTTGAATATTAACTGATGAGAGCGTTTGGATGTTGAGAGGTCTTCTCAAGTTATTTGACTTCAAGGATTAGGAGGTAGTCTTCAACTGGTATGATATTTGCACAATTATGCAAAAACGTGTTAGGAAAGTATCGTCCGTCGACAAACTGTTTTTTTTTGTATTGGGGTTGTGATGGTTGGGAGGCGGAAGGGGGGGGGGGGGGGGGGTCTAAATAGGCAACTTAATTGGTCATCACTAGACGAAGCCCCCATCTTTGATATTTACCCTCTAAACGGGGAGGAGGGGGAAAAACTGTTTTTCAAAATAATTGATGGGAAAGTGCGCCTTGAGTTCCTATTTCGTTTCCGCAAGTCCATTTCCGCGGGGGAAACTCGCCCTCGGCGGGGGAGGAGCGGCAAAATTCCAAATTTGATGAGTTATAGCGTGGGCGGGGTATGTCGTACAGCATTGGTTGAGGTCTCAAATGAAACCTGCTGGGGTCGGCTATCAATGGTTTAAACTTCATTTGTCCAGGTTGGGAGGGGGGATTCAGGAGTGGGGTCAAAAATCACAATCTGTCACTCCATACAAATGGCTAAAACTGGGGGACCTTTTTGACCCCTTAAATTTTTTCCGAATTTAATTTCCTCTTATAGGATCGAAGATATTTAAATTCCCAATCGTTAGGGTACTATGTTTTTTTTTTTAAAAAAAAATTTCGGGGAGGGGGGAATTTAATTCGTTTAAAACTTATAACATCTATAACTTCCTTATTTGATGTCGGAGTATACTTTTATTTCATGAAAAACTCAGGGCTATTTAAAACTGCATTTTGTTTTTGAAATTGTACTAGAACAAAAATTTTGATCTACTACTAAACTTCGAATTTCCCTATTGTAGTACTAGAGCAAAAATTGATTCCACAATAACTTGAGTAATTCAAGTCCGATCGAGTAACCCAGTAAGCAGTTTTCATCGCACGATTAATACCATCAATTCGTAGTCCAACTTTTTTCCAAGGGCGTCCATTTTTTGATTTGGAGGGGGGCACCCAAAAATTAGGGGGCTAACATGTGATATATCAAATTAAAGCTATCGACGAGTGTTGTACGGCCCGCAGGATGTTTTTCTCACGAATGTTAATTTGCCACAAATAGGATGGTGAAATGGTGTGCCAGATGAAGAAGCAATAGCTGATGATTGGTCGGATAAGCTCCTCATATATCAGCAGCTTTATATCTTTCGAGAGACTGGTTCTCCTTTTGATAATAGGGTTCAGTAGGGAGTAAGTATAGTTAACTTTCCTCATGATCAGTTTTGCGTGAATGATGAATTTTAACAGATTATTGACAGAGACACCATTGACCTTGATTTCTATGCTATTGACGCGTATGCCGATATTGGGTCTTCCCCTGGTGGAGGGGTTTTGGAGTGTACATATGCAAGGGAGTCATCGGCATAGAGAAAACTGGTGGAGTTTGAATCATTGATAGGTTGATCGAAGATATAAAGATTGAAAAGTGTTGGTCCTCGGACCGAACCTTGGGGAACACCAACACTGACTGATCTTGCCTCAGATTTAGCACTCTCGAGCTCTATGTAGAAATTTTGCGATGAGCTATAAAGAACGTAGGTGAAATAAGGCGGGATCTCGAGAATTATAATTTTTAAAATTAGCCCGTTTGTCCAAACTGATTCAAACGCTTAATTTACTTTTATGGCCTGATAACTGGCCTTTTATAGCACTGGCTGCGGCCGGCAGTCGACGGAAACCAGCAATGACTGCCACCGATGTTGACAAGTTTTTATTTTGTAAATTTATTTCAATTTCTTACTATTATCAATAAATTTCAGTCTAAAGTTCCAGTAAAAAAATATAAGTTCATGAGTTGTTAGAGCCTCTACATGCATAATCTAAAATGTGGGGATAATCATCTAATTTAAATATTGCAAAACAAATTTGCCTTCAGTGTACAATTTACATTTACTTTTGTAATAGTGTTAGTGTATAGTTATATGGAAGATTGGTTGGCTGATAATAACTTCTTTGATTGCTAGGATGAAAACGCTAATTCACTAGTATTATGTCTACCAAGATTTTCAATTTTTTTTTTTAGGATTCGGAATGCATATTTTTAGGAAAGAAAAACACTTCAGCAACTTTCACAGTCTTCAGGACATATATCGAGATTATGAATGAAACCGTATAGTCTTTCGGTTACCTGTGTAGGTATAGAGTTCTTCATATTTTACAAAAAGACTATAAATACTAATAAAGCAAAAACATACTATAGAAAACCCAGCAAATTATATTTCCATCACATTAAAATATCGAATTAGCCTCACGTCATTCGCACATGAGAACCTAATGAATCAAATTTGATTCATTTCGCAATTAAATATTCAGTGCAATTTACAAACACTCAAACACACATATGTAGGTAGATACATAACTAAAGCCTTCATAAACTTTTTATGATCCAACTAATTTGACAATCTCACGCTAGTTTTAACGCAAAGCAATAAACTGAGTTGAAATTTTCAGCTCTCTTTCCATATTCATATACGTACAAACATACGTATGAAAATTAAATCTATTTTCATTAATATTAGCACAAATCTCTATAGCCGAGCCATGAGAACGTGGTTTCGTAATATTTTATAGTAGGTATGAAATTCGTAATGAAAGGAGAACGCGCGACGGCCATCCAATCGGCAATGAACGGCAAACATATCGTCACTAAAATTGATCAGCATTAAAGGTATTATCGTGGAATCCAATTATGTACATATATCTGTTATCGAACGTAGAAACAAGGCTGAATGGAGCTTCTCATATCCAATTATAATATTAATGTCCCATACGGCGATGTCACGGTGGTAATGCAGTGGTATGGAGAAGCGAGCGCGCATATATCCCCACACACAATCCCAACGACACATAAAAACCGTCCCATCCACAAACAACACTAATTTTCTGCGTGGATCGACCTTTTCAATGTTATGGAAAATAAATTATTTATACGAAATTAAATTTCAATTAATCGTTAAAAACTTTCTCTCCATCAACTTCAGTGTGCCAGATAATAATGTACGTACAACAACAACAACAAAAAGCACAAAAAACCTCCTTTCAAAGCTTAGTCTGATCGAAGTCAATGTGAAATATTGCAGCAATGCAGTTTGCATCCAAAAACAAAAACCAAAAAAATATAGGTATTTGTGAATAAAAGAGGAAGGCACGTTCGAGGTTCAAGAATGGGAAAGTTAGGTGTGTATAGATATAGTTATGGAATCAGAACAATTACACAAAACCCCCGTTGACTATGTCGGGTACCACAAGGCGGAAATGTTTGACCCCACTATTTAGCGATTAAATCGATTGCGGCAAATTTCCATTAATCGCTAGTGTGAATGCAAGTCTATATCTATGCTGATGCATATGAATAGATAAATTCAATTTTAATAGATATATAAGAGAGAGAGAGCGTTGTATGCATGTACGAACATAGGTACGTACGTAACGTACCTGCATGAATGAAGTTAGGGTGAGTGTTATGCAAAGTTTTCTAATTTGAAGCGAATATAAAGGGCTTTCGGATAGGTGGAAGCGTGGATTACTAATTTTCGTTTGTTGTGTTATATTTGAAACAAGGTTATTCATATGGAAATGAGTGAAATTATAGAACGCATCCGGAGGTAGTACCTACTCTAACTATATAAAGAGGAAAATTTTGAATATAAATTGAAAAAATTATCGCGTGAGATAATTTTTAATATCTTATTTAGGGACTGGAAAGCAAAGCGGTATATTGGTATATCGATGAAATACCGGTATTATTTCGGTATATCGTTTTGAGATATCGAAAGTGATATCAGTATTTCGATTTATACCGGTATAAAGACCGAAACAAATATCGGATTATTTTAGTCTAGGGACTGAATGCCGATATTATTTGAGTACTGGTGTTCAGGATCGAACACTGGCCTCAGCGTCTCTATTCTGAAAGAAAGAAAAAGAGACCACAAAGAATCAACTCTACACAAAAATTAGAAGAAATGAACTTACCTACTGGCTGTAGGCACATGTATTTAACATGTTCGCATCCTTTTTTTCTTTTTATCCTGCATCAGAGTTGACAGGTACTCCGCTCCGCAAATCATCACCTTTTAGAATGGAATTTTCATACACCACAAAAACACCGCCCAAATTGCAATTCAGCTGCACTGTTCCTTTTTTTGCTCTTACCTTCATTGCTAAGTGTTCTAAGATTCATTACCTGTGACGGTATTCGAGTCTCAGCACAACAAATCTATCGAATCACTGCATACATGTTGAATTAAATAAATCCAGCAAACATCAACAACTGCTGCTGTCAAACTCAAGTCAGCTGAACAGCAACAAGTATATACACCACAGAACAGAGACCCAAGGAATTCTCATTACGAATCACATTCCGCCATGCACCGTTCCAGTGAAGCATTGCGTGAGGCGTACACGCTACTAACAGGAATCAGAGTACACAAAGCAGTGAACACATCAAAAATGTGAGACAATCTAAGACTCCCAGTTCAAACCTGCAACACGAGCAGCATACAAACTGCGGTAATTACACAAGAGATCACTGCGCAGCAGAATATTGTGATGGTACATCTAAGTACAAGGGCAGCAATTCGTGCGTGCTGCTTCTAGCTACGTCTAAGTCAGCCGAAGGTATTGGTTTTAAGAAAGTACAGATTATTCCGGGTAAGTAAACTTTCTCATTCAACAAAAGGTGAAAGTATTACTTTTTATTGACATTTAGACTACATTGGATTAGAAATGATTCGAATTTACTCAAAATATTTTATATATTCATAAGTTGAGTGCAGCTTGTTAACAACAATAACTAAAATGGTAACACTTTATGAACCAATGATGAGGTGCAGATGCTAGGTCAGGTTATTGTTGCTATGCCGGCTGTTGCTATGCCAATATTGTTGCCACGCGCCGTTGACTACCGTTCTTTGGTGCCGTGTGCAAACTCTGGCTATATAAACAGCAGTTTGACTTGATTCGATCTCTTTTGTGATTTAGCAGTGCAGTGATTAACTTGGCGATTTATTCCTTTGTGTTCTATCCTAGTGATTTTTCCTAGTGTTGTAATTTTGTTACTAAATTAACTAGTTTGTTTAATTGACGGCTAAAATAAAATATTCTTATACTGGGTACCGACTGGATTAAGGAGTTTGTTTTAGATAGCGATTAAATTAACGGTTTTTTATTATGGGTAGCGACTGCAATAAATAATATTACTAACATTCACTTTGAGCCGGGTCTCGACTGACTTTAAGAATATTATCTCGGGTCTCGACTGAGATTATATATTACTAACAAATAACTTTATTGCGGGTCTCGACTGTAATAAAGTTTCTTATTGCGGGTCTCGACTGTAATAAGAAATTTACACAACTCAAACCACTTTATTGCGGGTCTCGACTGTAATAAGACAATTACTAACAAAACCACTTTATTGCGGGTATCGACTGTAATAGAGAGTCTTACGGCGGGTATCGACTGTAGTAAGACAATTACTAACACAAACACTTTATCACGGGTCTCGACTCTAATAAAAATTCTTGCTGCGGGTCTCGACTGTAGTAAGAAGATCACTAACACAAAATACTTAAATGCGGGTATCGACTGTAATAACGAGTCTTATTGCGGGTTTCGACTGTAATAAGACGATTCCTAAATAATCCACTTTATTGCGGGAATCGACTGCAATAAAGAATATCCTCATCCCAAAACTAAGTCAAATAAAAAGTCAAGTAAATCAGCTGCTATATATATCGATCAGGAGAGTACAAGTTAATTGCCACAGTTGTATAAATCAAATTTATATATTAATCATTTATTAAACATTGGTTTCAGCTGTTTATATTATAAAATATATATCTATACATCTTGTAGTTCTCAAGTTATTGTATGTATTTGTTGAGCTTGAAACATTTAGTGCAGTGAATAAACGAATAAAACCACTAGCTTTAGACCAGTGGCATAATTTTCACCACTCTCTTCATTTATTGCATGTACGCTCTAACTACGGGCAGTACAACTGGTATTACTTATACCGAAACCAAATACCGACATAGAGCAAAGCCTCTATCCACAAAACCGATTAATAACAACACCGGTTTAATAAAGCTGGTTTCCCACGGTCCGTGATTTCACGGACAGCCCGCGCGTGTACGGTCCAACGCGCCGTGGGAAGGGTCTAATCTGAGTTGGTGAGAGTTGCCTGTGATAGCCTAACCGATCCATTTCAAATCAATTCAATTCAATTTTTATTGACAACAATTCGCAGGTTGAATTCTTAAAGGTTCAATAGACCAAGTTTTGTAATTATAAGGTTTTTATTGAACCTTTAGGTTTAAAATACGCTCTATCCGAATTTTTTACCTAAATGAATATATCTTTTACGAAACCGAAAATATAAAGTATTCGTTTAGTTCAATAGACCAAAATTTACGTTATTTTTTGTAACAATTTTATTCTTATCAACTTAATATCTTCATTATGTACTACAATGGACTATTTTATGTTGTTTCCCCATAAACGGATACTTTAGTATTTAAGAGTCCAAGATCTCAGAAAATTGTATTTAGAACCCATGGAAATGACTTTGGTAATTTTATTCTTAAAACGATTTTGTGCTTAAAGGTTAAATTTTATATGGAGCTTCTTATGGCTTGAAGGTCCAAAGTCATTTTGTTCTGAGTGCTTGACAAGTGAAGTCGTAACACGAGTGCTGCTGTTTTTTACTTTTTTCAGTTATTGATAATTCTTTTGTTGCGTTAAGACACATTATTTAAAATTGTTTGAGAGAACATGGGTTATTTATATAAACTTTTTTTCATTTGAATTTTATCTAAATGTCTTGAGAGTGATTCTTCAGAAATAAAAAAAAACACCATCAGAGCCATCAATATTTGCCGAAAACTCATGTGTTGATAAAGATTATATAGTTCATCTTATGAAAGCCGCTCTGACGAAGAAATGATTGAAAGCATTAACACATTAGATTCTAATGGAATCAGCGTTGCTCAAACTAGGTGTGAGACGAACATCAAAGAATTAGATATTGCTCATGACCTTGTACAAAGCATAGACAGTACAGACTCAATTTCAATATTCCAAGAATCTTCGCATATAAAGGCGCACGTCCACGGAAAAGAAAAGCCGATCCTTCTATGTGGTGAAAGAAAATCATACAATAGTTACGCGAGCAAGGAAAGAAATACACAAACGAAAGGGGGAAAGAATATCCGGAAAGATCCGTTCAATCATTAATTTGTGGAAATAAATGCCCGTATGAATGTTCTCGTTATTTTTTAGAGTTCATGACGCATTTTGGAAGTTGACAGACAAAGAGAAAAGGTTTTAGGCTAAAGAGAACTGCAGCAGAAGTCTCCAGGAAAAGTAACACGTTCAAATATCATTTGGAGCTAAACAATGAAAAATTACAAGTTTGCAAATCCTTCTTCCTATTAACTTTGTATATTAGTCAAAAGCGGGTATACAATTTTTTTTGAAAATAACTATAATATTGCATCAGGTTCACCACTGCCTTCCAAAAAAGGGAAACACACGTCAAAAATCAAATTGAACCTGAAATAATAAATAAAGTTAAGCAACATATTGAACGCTTTCGTTGTGTGGACTCTCACTATCTTCGAGCAGATACCTCCAGGCAGTATTTATAATCCGGATTAAATTTAATGAAAAAGTACAAATTGTACAAAAAAGATATCGAACATCCTGTCAAATATTGTACATACAGGAAAATATTCAATACAAATTACAACTTATCATTTTTCAAACCACAAAAAATTTGTCTTATATTTACGAGAAAAACAAAAATATGGAAAAATGTAACGATAAAGAAATAGCCATTTATAATAAACATGTGCACTTTAATTAAATGATAGACAAAACACGAATAGTTCAATAGCAGTTGTTCTTTATGATTTCCAAAATGTGTTCGCATTACGCGTGGAAATATCTTCTACTTTTATTATAAAAGGAAGTTTAGTATGTTTAACTTGACGGGACACTGCAACTTAAATAACATACCATATTGCAGCATTTGGTATGAAAGCCAAAGTGGAAGAACCGGTAATGATATTGCCAGTGCTTTAATAAAGATATTAAAAAATGATGTAAATGACAACCCTTGCATAACTTCAATAATATTATGCTCGGGACTCATGTGTTCCGCAGAACAAAAATAGGATTACATCACTGGCACTTTTGCGCTTTCTAAACGAGCATCCTTCCATTGAAAAAATCGAGCACAGTTATTTTGAAGCAGGTTATTCGCGAATACAAGAGCTAGACGCAGTTCACAGTGCAATCGACCGTCATTTAAAAAATACATGTTTCTTTAGTCCCGTCTCGCTACTTCGACTGATCAAATCTAAGGATTACGAAAAAGTAAAGCTTAAAATCATGCAAATGAACTCAAATGACTTTTTCCACTATAAAGCTGCAAGTATAGGTATGACTTTTGTCCGATACACTGCTGCAACGGAAATTATTTATGACAGAAGGGACCTATTCACTATGGAATATAGAGAAGATTATGGAGATGAATCTCCTCTACTAAGCGTTCCTATCTTTCCTGCAATACTTAGAAATAAAACCCAACTATAGTTACCCAAAATTTCATTAACCAATGTGCCGGAAAAAGTTACAAAAGAAAAAGTTAAAGATATCGAATCAATGTTGCCATACTTCCCAGAAGAGGAAAAACAATTTTACATGGCTGTACTAAAAATATAAAGAAACATTCTTTAAAAAGACTGAATCTTGTTATGTTTTGTTTGTTATTAATTTTTGTTTTGTAATGTACGAGTATACTTTATCAATGAATAAACTTTTATTTACCATCAAGTTTGGTTTTTTTATGCCCCAAAAGTCCAATTGAAGCTAATTATAACACCAGAACAGATATTACCAGCCTCTAATCTAATTTATTCTTAACTGTTCAATATCCAAAAAAAGTTCAATATCCCAATAATTTCTCATAGTATTTTGTAGGTACAAAGAATATTGAACCCTTAAGAATTCAGCCAGCGAATTGTACAAGAAAGATAAAATATCTTTTTAATATGCACAAGCCTGAGTAAATTACAAAAATAGTACAATAAAAAAGGGAGAGTAAAAATAAAAATGGAATAACATAACTAAGTAAATAATTAAGTTATTCATATGTAATACTAAAATATAAAGAAGTGATTATATAACAAACTTACTACTAAGTTTTACCAAAAGAAAACTGAATAATTAAAAAAAAAATGGAGTAAAAATTAGGGACACTACATTTGTTTTAACTACCAGGCACTTGAAAATGCTACTATTTATTATGTTTAATGAGTGGGACTGGATCAAATTTTTAACAGAAACAGGTAAGTTGTTCCAGTTTGTAATAGAATGGTTGAAGAACAGGCGTCTTGTCAATAAATATTGTGATCGTGGTGCAATTAGATTCAGTGTCCTACTTGATCTTCCAAATTGGAGTTTTTCGTATAGATATAATGGACTACGATTTATTTTCCAAAAATACTAGCGAACAAAATAAAATAAAATAAATAAACTACAACTCAAAATTTATTCCGACAACGGAGAGACATGATCATATCTGCGAAGACAATACACACACACCTAACCACAGAGTTAAACGCAATCTCAAGTTTACGGGCAATATCGTAATCGAGCTTGCATAAGACCTAAATAGCCGTAAGTAAATACCGATATTAAAAGTAGAAGTACCAGCAACCTCATCGAAACCGGGGTAAAATCACTAGATATCCATAGCGCACGTAAACCACCATAAAATCTACTAACAATATTGTTGGTATAGTCATCCCGCGTAAATAAACAATTAAAAACTATTCCAAAATTTCTGACAGAGTGTACAAGGGCAATAACTGTTTTATTAATCATAACTGGAGGTAAGCCCTCTGTGTCGAGTTTTGTTCGATTTATAACCAAACATTTGGATTTTGTTGGGTTCAACTGTAGCATATTAGACACGAACCACGAGTAAATTGATTGAAGATCTTCACTAATACAGCAAATAGCATCCTCAATAAGGCCAAGGGGCCTAGAGAGGTATAATTGCGCATCATCAGCGTAGAGATAAATTTTGCTATGATTAACTTGAGAAAAAATATCATTGATGAAAATTAAGAATAATAGGGGTCCAAGTATCGATCCCTGTGGCACACCGTTAAGACAGGAAGAAATGAGGATTGGGATTTATTTACTTGTACTGCTTGGAACCTATAACTGAGGCAATTATAAATCAATTTAATTTGAGAAGAAAATCCGAAAAGCGTTCTAAGTCTGTAATAAAGTAGATGAGAGGAAGGAAATGAATGATCAACACTATCGAATATGCTTTAGGTAAATCAAGAAAAACTAAAACACCTGTATTACCCACATCCTCCAGTTCAGGGCCACATTTAAAAATCAGAGGTTATTTTCAGTCGAACAGTTTCGGAGTTGAATGATTAAAATAAAAGCCAGACTTGAATGTGCTTAGAAGATTATTTTAATTTAGGAATTTCTAAATTTGGTTAGGTACTTAACCATTATCATTTCCATCACATTGGCATAAAAACTGAGAATACGAATCAGTCCATAGTTAGAGAAAAGAAACCACAGACGATAGAACTTGGCGTTAGACAAGCAATTTTCCATATTTTATGAACAGAAGTTCGATATCATACATAAAAATATTTATTATTAATGGTTCTAATATATCCATAAACGGCTCAGAAAAGATCCCAATCACACTCAATTTCGAAAACGAGAATTCGGAAGCGCTATGTGGCGCTCCCAATTAGGTCCAAAGGAAACACAGTAGAAACTTTTTTAGAAAACATATCGCGAAACGTTTTGTGCTCTAAAATTGCTCCAAGTGTAAGATTAAAGGAATTTTTTATTATTTTTCTGCTTACTTTGAAATTCGACAAAAAACTGGTGCATTTCAAATCTTCTAGTTGAGCTGTGCACTTGTAGTTGGTAAGCGTAAATTAAATTTTAATTGTTTTTTTTTTTTGCTCTGGACTCGAAAAATTTTGAAAAAGCTTCTTAGTGCCATACTAAATTCCACTCAAGAGCACTCCTCTGAGAGATCAAATAGATGGCTGATCTCTGCGGACGTTCAGTGGTAAAATATATATGTAAAGACGTATGAAAAGTGAGCGATCTTTGCATCCAAAAGAGCGTTCTTTTATAATTTTTGGTGTGCCTCATTTCCCGCAGAGTAAGGCTTAGACATACATACTAGACTAATACATGAATACTTAAAAAAATATCCCTAAATTACCAAAATCCAATTACAAAATTTCACTTCACCGATAACATCCCTCTTCTCCCAGCACATTACACTACAAATCTAAGCGTCATCGCCATCTACAACCCATTGTAGCCCAACAACTCCCCTCTATCTCAACTCCTCACTCGCCCCACCGAAAAATCTCATTTTCAATCTAACACCTTAGATATCGAACCCATTAAAATAGAGTGCACTGCTTATGGAACACCTTTCTATCAACCATATGCGAAATGTACAAATTATTCCTCTGAACATAGCTAAAAAATTTATTTATTTTTCTTAAGAATTTGCGTGAAAAACTTTCTTCGCAATTTTAATGTGCTTTAAAGCTTGCGGCGCATTGTTTCACGAGCCAAGAGATTTAATGCGGAAGAGCTCGCACTGGGCCGTGCGGTGACTATACCCTTCCCATCGCGCGTGTTGGCTCGAGCTGTTTTGTGGCACGGTGCCCACTTTTTACACGTACGTGAAGTTAGCACCGCAACTTCGTTTGATATAGTTCGGAGATACCTCATAATTTGACGTTAATTTCTCGTTAATTTGTCGTGAAAACAATAAATTTGTCGTGTTTTTTTTCTAAAGGAAACTGGATGTGGTGCTAAGTTGACGTCAAGTTAGCACCGCAACTCACTGGACCTCGGCCAAAACTTATCGGACTGGAAAATTATACATTTTGGAATTTGTCGTTAATTTGTCGTTAATTTGTCATGAAAACCATAAATTTGTCATGTCCTTTTTTCTAAAGGAAACTGGATGTGGTACCAAGTTGACGTCAAGTTAGCACCGCAACTAAGTGGAACTCGACCAAAACTTATCGGATTAGAAAATTATACATCTCGGAATTTGTCGTTAATTTGTCATGAAATCCATAAATTTGTCGTGGAAAGGAAACTGGATGTGGTGTTAAGTTGACGTCAAGTTAGCACTGTAACTAAGTGGAACTGGACCAAAACTTATCGGATTAGAAAATTATACATCTTGGAATTTGTCGTTAATTTGTCGTGAAAACTATAAGTTTGTCTGTCCTTTTTTCTAAATTAAACTGGATGTGGTACTAAGTTGACGTCAAGTTAGCCCCGCAACACACTGGAACTCACCACCACTGGAAGCACCACATCCAGTTTCCTTTAGAAAAAAGGACACGACAAATTTATGGTTTTCACGACAAATTAACGATAAATTAACGACAAATTATGAGATAGCTCCGAACTATATCAGACAAAGTTGTGATGCTAACTTTACGTACGTACTTTTTACTAAATATCCAAATCCAAAATGCCTCGTAAAGAAATTATCGCAGTTTCTGCAGCCGCTTTTCTATGAAAAATGACACGCCCGTTCGAGCCACCACGAGCCTCCTCGCACACGCTCGCGACACTCTTTTGAAGTTAAGCTGCCTTCCCACGGCCTGTGTCTCCACGCGAGCACGAGCCAACGCGCCTTGGGACGGGTCTAGCTCGAGGTAGCGCGAGCTCGACTTAGCTTTGTGTCCGATCCATTTCGAGTCTTATTTTCTCTATTATATGGAATTAATATGAATGAAGATACGTTTTGATGTTATTAAGAAGGGGGGATGATATCACACTATTAGTGGAATTAAGTATGTTTTTTTTTAAACATAATTTTCTTATTTGCATAGCTCATAAAACGTAAAAAATCAAGCAGTTAGCAGGTCAGACAACTTGATTCTAACTTTTCTATCCCATACCAAGTAGAGTGATTTGCATAAAATAAATTTTATTCGAATTTTTGATGAGGAAAATTGGTTTTGGTGGGTATACACTGGGCACATATACATACATACTCAATACCAGTTTTATCAACTCAAATTTTAAAGTTCTAAAATGAAAATCTGAGGATTTACAAACTTTTTGAATTTTGCAGTCACCTTAGAAGAGAAGTCAATTCCGGCAGAAATTGTGATCCTATTGATGACAGGTTCATTATGGGTAGGTTGATTTTTTTTTTTTTCTTTCATAAACTTAAATCCGGAAAATGTAATCAATCTTAATAAACCTCGACAGTGTGTAGTTAAATATGACAAGAATCAAAACATTCCAAAACATGACATCCGGAGTATACATCAATTTTTTGGTAGGAACATCGCACATTCACCCAATATTACCTACACGTTTGATATCAAAAGCAAGGCACGTGACTATCTCACTACGCAAAAGTTGTCTCATACATATCTCATATCGGAAGTTAATATTGCAACTTTAAAGTAACGTTCTTCCGGAGTTTGACATGCCTAGTTAGATGAGCTTTTTGGGGGAGTTCTCAGTTGACGTGTGCACTGGATTTGATGTAGAACAACTAAAAGTCAGGATGACAGGAGTTCCCTTCAATACTTCTGTACACATGTATATGTATGTACCTTTATAGTATATATATACATATATAGTTATCGTAAATATTTTGATACATACATGCATAGGTAGATCTAGGTAGATATAAACACAAAGTCAAGAAGTTTTCTTAAGCACAGAAGGTAACCAGCACTTAAGTTACGGAAGTGAACCTTGTTTAGTATGACAAACAGGTACGGAAGTGAAATGTTGTCACATGAAACTAAGATATACGTTCAGACCAATAAAAAGATGAGACTTTCCCTCGTACAGGGTGGTGCACATTATTTAGTAAATTTTATCCTAGAAGATACATTGTATCCTTCTACCGAAAAACTAGTTAAGTCAGGATGATAAGGTTTTTGGCAAAAAGCAAATTCCTTTGACTTAACTAAATTAAAATGGGCAAAGGCTGAAGAGTTAAGGCTCTTTTCGGATACATATCCATAGCGAGTGTTTGTAATGCTTCTAAGCAGAGCATTTTGTAGCTGCATAACTTGATGTCGGTGTGTACTTAAGTTTTTGCTAATTGGATTTAAAGGAAATTTTTACACATCCAACTATATATATGTGTATACTTAGTAGTGCTGGTTAAGTACAATTATGTGGATGCACTCAGTTAATGGTGAATGAGTACTTAAAAATGTCTGAGTTTGCTTTCAGCAGATGATATACGTAGAGTGTGAAGGTAGACAGACCTATATCATACTCTTGATGACACACTAATGCAGTCAAGTTTTAAGGTCAAGGATAAACTTGGAAGCGGATAAACCTGAAGAATTGAATTAAAAAGAGATTTGTGAATGGGACAAAAATTTAGTTTCCATTTTTTTTTCTCTTCAAAAACTTTTTGGTTTGGAAATGTGTGGAAGAAGTGGAGTTTTTCGTACTGAGAAATTAAGTTTTCATGGGTTTAATCTTCTCGTGTAAAGGCTAATTCAGGAGACTCACAGCAAATCGAACAGGTATTATTTCCCCATAGTTAATCTGCGGAGGGTCTTTGCTCAATGCAAGAGATCCCTTGACTGCATATGTAGCATGAAACCACGATTATAAGACCCATTCGCACATATCCCTGATGTGTATGGTGGCCGAGAACGCAAGTGGAGACTGTGATCCGGAAGTTGACGGGCCGCCTGCAAAGGTTTGCTTGCCTATAAATTACAGGGTCCATTCCATCCACGCCTACTGCTGCTCTTGAGACAATTTACCACCTCTGGATGTTGTCATTCCGACAGATACCAAAAGGGCTATATCTAGATTGCGCTCATGGGGATATTGTGAGGATGGCTAGACTGGTTCTTTCCATTGCACTTTTGCGTGTGGGCTGGAAACGGAGTTATTGACAGTATACTTAGTATCTCTGTCCTGCCTGGAAGGAGAGCCTGAGACAACCGAACACTTTCTGTGTGTTCGTCCGGCCCAGATTAGGTTGGATACGCTTAGGTCTTCAATTATGTCTGTGGATGTGGTAAAAACTTACTTCACCTAGACTCGGTACGCTTCAGTAAGTTAACTGGAAGGTTTTGGGGAGAAGGTTCTTTTTTAGTTGGTTAGTACGCGCATTGGCTTTCGGGCTTTGGATCTCTCTTCCTCTGACGAAGTAAATAATCCTCCCAATTCTCGATATTCAATATATATAGAAATATAGATTGCAGGATGGAAATGGTGAAAACGCAATGTTCAAGGTTGATAATACTTTTTTTAAGCTGACGTGTCACTCTTAGTTAGTGGACAAAACTATTTTACAATCGGAACATTTAAAAAAAAAAAAAAAATTCTGCAAAATGAGGTGTTTCGTATCAGCAGAAATCGTATACTCATCAGTACGGATTGTCATATACGCCAAATTGAACAGCCATACTAACCTCATATATGCACTTAATATAATTTTAAGTGTGATATAATTCAGGCGAAATATTAAGAATTTAATGTGAATTATATTCGAGGCGAAATATTAAGAATTTATTTGAATATTAATTATTTATTTGAATGCCTAGAAAGATTAACCATATACGGGACTAACATTTCATTTTGATTTCATTTTGATATGAAATTAATTCATAGCGAATTTAGTCAATATGAAATTGACCGAGTTTGCTTCCAAATCCACAGAATTGTGTAGAAAAAACTCTTTTACAATCGACACATCTGTTAAAAAAATAAATTTCTATGCAAAAGCCGTACTGATGAGTATACAGTTCCTGCTGATATGAAACGCTTGCTTTTACATAGACATTTCTTTTTTTCTTAAAAATTTTTTGATTGTAGAAGAGTTTTTTACACTCACTTTTCAGCTGCGGACTTGGTAGCAAACTCGGTCAATTTCATATTGACTAAATTTGCTATTAAGTTATTTCATGGCAAAACTCACTACGTCACGCAATTTACTGATTTTCGTTTTTCTCGGTCAAATCAAAAATGTTGTTTACAAAATTAATCATGGTTGAAAATAGTATATTCTCGATCAATTGCTATGAAGGCATTATGATGCCCAACATTTCGAAAGAAGTCATGCACTAAAATAATTTTCCAACCTATTTTCCTTCAGATTTTTTAACCCTTTCCTGTATATACTCAGGTGAGCTGGTTTTCATCTACATTGTCACAATACTTTTTTTCTTTTTTAACATCTGCTTGATTTGACTTAATATTTTTTATCATTGGCTACTTTCAAAAATATTCATTTTTAAGTTTAAATTTTAATTCAATGTTTATGTTCTGTTCCATTATAAATTAAATATACACCCAAAACCAAAACAAGAGAAACAAATGGAAAATAAATAATTTAATTCGTTTGCTTTAAACTGTACTACAAAAAGTAAATTACAAGAGCACAATTGCAACTACCGATAAATGTAAAATTCTTCATTACAATTAAAATTACTGTAATTCAAATCTTGATTCAATTACAATTACAATAATTGTAATTGAGAAGTTTCCCAAATTTCCTGACAATTCAATTGTTTTAGCTACAGCTATACAGGGTGCTCAGTAAATAAGTAGGATGGATTTTGCCAATAGACTCCCACAGAGAGTTGGGGAGTTTGGAAGATGAGAAATCATTTTAGATTTCCCCCGATAAAACTCTCTAATTCTCCATTCGCGATTCTCTAACATATTCGTACTTGGGGAGTTAAGGAAAACGTGAGAAATGTCGTAATATTGAAGGACCGCTAGCTCTGTGTGAGAGGGTATAGGGTTTTTTCCTACGAATTTAGGGTTTAGAGTACAGAAATATAGGTGAACAATTTCTGGGGGAGGAGCTTTTGGGGATGGGTGGTAGTTCCACCCCTCCCTGTCTCACATAAACAGCCGTAAACTTTGCCAACAATAGCTGCAATATGATGGCAGCACTTCAATCTAGAGTTCATCTTTATGTCGAGATTAGTAATGATTTCTACAATCACTAGTCCTGCAAGTAATACTGAAAGGATGGATTAGATTTTCCAGGATTAGTGAAAGTTGGCTCTGCAGCGACCAAAGCATCATTTATCCGAGCCATACAGTCCTCCATAATCCCAATAGGGCTGCTGTAGTATAACTCGATATCATCAACATACATTTGGATGTCAACATCGAGAATGATATTGGGTAAATCATTTGTAAACATACGAAACTATAAGCGATCTAGAACAGACCCTTGCGGAACCCCAAAGTGCAATGATAACATATCAGAGTATACTACCGTATAATTATTATAAATTACTTTCGAGAGAAAAATAAATAAAGAAAGAAAAAACAAGTTGTGTGAAATTAACTAATTTTTTTCTACTACTTCACTACTTAGTAAAAAAAATATAAGAAGTTCGAGCTTACAATTATAAAATACAATAACTCTGGTGGTGACTAAGGTAGAGATAACATTAAAACTAATACAAAAAGTAAGAGAGGGTAAAGAAAGGAGAGTTACAATGAAAATTCAGGAACGTGAAAACTATTTAGAATCTATTGAGAAAGAGAGGATACACATAGAGGTAACCGTAACTTATAAACACATAATATGGAAATATGTAATTTTACACCGGAAATAAATTGCTGAAGGTTACCTCGCCTAAACTTAATTGCTTGAAACAAGTGAGGCTGTTATTAAAAAAATCGACATTATTAAAGAAAGTATTATGATATTTTTGGATACGGAAAATTGGTGATTAATTTCTTACATTAGCTCTTGCAAATGGAAGATTAAAAGTGTTGAAATTACGCGATAGACGAGATGGAAAGTTACAGTTTAAGTTCCCCCATGTTGCTACTAATCATATACATATAAAATAAGTATAAAACGAGTTTTCAAACAAAACTGAGGCCAAGCCGCATGAAAAAGTAGAAAATAAACTTTTCTTCACACACAGAGGTGGACTCAGATTTTTTGATTGGGACATTTCTCTTGAATATTCTTTCTCTTCATGAATCAAATCACCAATCAGTGTACCTCTGATTGATCATACTGAAATATATCGGTGATTGTCAGCGAATAAAATCTGAGTCCACCTCTGTGTGTGAAGAAAAGTTTATTTTCTACGTTTTCATGCGGCTTGGCCTCAGTTTTGTTTGAAAACTCGTTTTTTACTTATTTTATTTTCTGCCTTTTTCACGTTAACTAAATTGTTATTACGAGCTGCATGGAGATATTTTAAAACAATTTTATGACGGCTGAAAAGACACTGAACATTCGGAAAATTTTCCAGAAAAATTGGAAAATTCTGCATTTTTCCTGAAACAGATAAATCACTAATCATATCGATGAAAATTTGTCCGATGATTTTCCCAGCTTTTCCGGGTTTTCCACGGAGTTTTCCACAAAAGCAACTTTATGCAACTCATTTCGCTCTACAACTTTGTCTTAGGTTGTAAAACGCTCAAACGCTTCCTTGGTCGGAAAACTCCGGAAAAGCGTTTTGCATCAATTTTCCTCGATTTTTTCTGCAAGTTTTCACCATTGTCGAAGAGAAAGTAATGACGCCAGTTGATAGGGAACTTGATCCTACATAATTTAGAAAAAAAAATTACCGGAAAATTTTCCGGAAAAGTCGGAATTTTCCGGAAAAATCGGAAAACTCTGAATTTGTCCTGAAACGGATTTATCAAATTTGTACCAAATTTTCAAAGGATTTTTCCCGATTTTCCGGGTTTTCCATGGGAATTTCCGGTTCAAATTGATACATTCAATTGTCACGCGACATGAACTTGTGTGCCAAATTTCGGCTAGCTGTGATGACGAAAAATGGGTCTACGAGAGTGTCAAAAATAGTAAAAAAGAAATATATAAATAAATAAACAGACAAATTCGTGTACGAGTTAAAGGGAATGGCCTCAAAAAGATTTCATCTAAAATAAGTTTGCAATTTTGAAGTGTACTCATTGAGAAACTACATAACCGTTGAGGATATTCAGAATGGGTGTCAGTTAGTTTGTGCTGGAGATATTTTGTGAAACGCCTTAACGGTAATTCAAATTCAATTATATCTATGGAATAAAATGGATTCCACACTGGCGAGACATATTCGATAATGTTTCTTACAATGGAGTTAAAGATAGTTACGTGCGATCTGAAGGATTTACATGATCTAAATAAAAATCCTAGAATCTTGAAAGTCCTAGATATTTTATAATAATTAACATGAAAAGAAAGTAATAATTCATCTTCAAAAATTACACAAAAAACTTTAATGTCATGCACCAAAGACAACGCGGCATTATTTATTGAGTATTCAAATTGAAGTCTCTCCCATTTTCTACAGAAGGATATAAATTTGCATTTGGTAATATTAAGGGACAGGAAGTTTTCATCGGACAACTTTTAAGATTCCGTACCCAAAGGGTAACAACGGGAACCCTATTACTAAGACATCACTGTCCGTCCGTCTGTCACCAGGTTGTATCTCATGAACCGTAATAGGTGTATCTCATGAACCGTAATAGGTAGACAGTTGAAGCTTTCACAGAATGTGTATTTCTATTGCCGCTATAAATAATAAAATGAAATTAAACATTAAAGGGGGCCTCGATACAAGAAACGTGATTTTTTCCTCGTTTTATTCTCCGTCATTATTATTATCATAAGTAAGCATTTTGTTTTTCAAATGACAGCATTATATTTTCACATGACGCCTACTCTCAATTGAAAAAATAAATAAAAAGTACGTAGTGTAGTCGCACTTGGCCGGTTATTTACATAATGAGATCATCTTATCATCAATATTATGCAACCATTTACAGTATTTATCACTCGAAAAATTTTCGCATCATCTGTATAAATAAAGCACTGCGATTCAATACTTTCAGGCAAATCATTAATATATATTGTAAATATGAACGGACCAAGAATTGTACCTTGCGGGACACTGATATTTGCTTAAAAGGTATAAATTGAAAGGCATGGAAAACTACGACACTGTCTTCAATATGTATAGAATGAACTTGTGTACAGTTATTCAAGGCTGTTGCAATAACGTCAAACGCCTTTAAGAAATCTCGCCTGACAGGAAGCCCGACCTCATAATTATCCATGTTTCTTCTCAGATCGGGCGTTACCTTCAACCAACTATGATTCTGGCGAAAACAGGATTGCCAACGTGATAACAAATTGTTATCTTCAATATACTAATGAATCTGATTACAGATCAACTTTTCAAGAAGTTTGGAGAGAAAGCACAGAATGCTGAGGGAAACTACTAGCCGTTTTCCTCTTCCGAAAAAGGAATACTGGAGCCAATTTCCATCTTCATGGAAAAAACAGACTGATTTAAACAAGAGTTGAATACATACAGTATATGTTGTCCAATGTAAGACATTAGGATCTTAACAAATCTTGCCGAGACGTTGTCCTGTTCAGCAGCATTCGATTTAATAGATTATAGATCCCCGATAAACTCTTCATAGCCGATACAGCAAAAGGCGAACAAACTACATATTAAGGATCTGTTCAGAGCTACTGATGGATAGCACCTTTTTTGTTTTTTTTTTTTGTATCGCCTATTGTGGACAAAATGTTGATGGATAAATTTTAATATTTCTATAAGGAAAAAGCCATCCGATGTGCTCTTTTCTGTTTGCAAAAATAATAAATAAATTCATAAAAACAGAGGACATGTTTACTGTGAATTTTATCTAGTAGGGTAGGTAACGACAATAATTAGCTAATTGCTGACCATAATTTATTTAGCGAAATGCTCTAGAATATAACTGTAGAACATTCTATTGGAATCCTTCAGATCCCAAAGCACATATAAAAAAAAATGTTCATAAGAAGTTAATTTCAAATCGATAACATGGTTTTCAAAATATTCAAAAAACTATTCTAATGTCCCTGTACAAATATATCTACCTACACATACACCCACTCATATATACATACATATGCAAATACAAACGAGTATATAAATTTCAACACCAAATATTTTTCAAGTAAATTTCTTCTATCGATTTGAGTTTATTGCCAAAAGCGCAATTAATGCCACTTCGTAAAGGATATGCCAGGCTAGGTCTAGTCTATAGTGGTTATTTGCGGTAGTGCTCTAACTAGAATGTAATAAATATTGGATTTATTTTACTTTGTTTCTCAACCGGAATACGTAGATATAGCTCAACATATGCGGCTAAAATAAATTCATATCCTTCCTAACTATACACTAGTATAGTCGGATCCGATCGCTTATTTTACCTTCACGGCATGTGGTTTTTTTTCTCTCTCTCGGATTTATTGAAAATTTATGGGTATCCGCCCTATTGTTCGTCGTAATCAATAAATTATTCCACCATGAAAATAATATTTTATTTTTCCAAACATTTTTTCTAGCCTGAGGATTAACTAAATGGCATAACGATATTAATTCGAATTGCATTTCTAGGAGGACTATCTATAACTGAGTATAACAATAACAAATCCATTTCTATGGGTTACAGGATAAAATGCATTTTGGGCTTTCAGGTTTGTACAAAAAAAAAACAGAAAAAAAAACAAAATTTTTGGATTTGGAATATTTATATATTAATTTATGAAAACGAAGAACTGGATTCACCTCCAAGGTAACGAGAATAGATTGGATTTAGATGGTTTACTATGTCGTTCATCGATCACAAATATGTATAAGAAATTTTCTAAATTAGTTTAGAGAAAGTACCACGATCCTCATATAATTCGAAGACATTTTTCACCCGTGGAGACTTTTTTCAGGTGCTTTATTTTGTAACAAAATTAACGGTAATCAACTTACATATGTAGATGGAAAGTAGCTTACGCATTGCTCGCTTCATACCATATTGTTGTTATTTAGTTCCAATAATAATGACAAGAAAATTTGACAAGTTATTGTCAAAATCTTGAAACTACAATCTCCAAGCAGAGAATTCTTAAATTCAAAATTTCAAGACAAAATCATGTAATGGAATCAAGCAATGCTGTTGGCACAATTGACAGAATCAAAAATTAACAAAATCCAAAATTGACAATGTAAAAAATTCATTTTTTGAGGTCCCTTTAACACGAACACGAATTTGTCTATTTGTATATTTCTTTTTTACTATTTGCGACACTCTCGAAGACCCACTTTTCGTCATCACAGCGAGCTGAAATTTGGCACTCATGTTCATGTCGCGTGACAATTGAATCTATCAAAATTTTAACCGGAAATTTCTATGGAAAACGCGGAAAATCGGGAAAAATCATTTGAAAATTTGGTACAAATTTGATTAGTGATAAATCCGTTTCAGGACAAATGCAGAGTTTTTCGATTTTCCGAAAAAAAATTCGGAATTTTCCGATTTTTCCGGAACATTTTCCGGTAAAAAGGTTTTGTAGTTTATGCAGGATCAAGTTCCCTATCAACTGGCATCATTACTATCTCTCCGACAATGGTTAAAACTTGCAGAAAAAATCGAGGAAAATTCATGTAAAACGCTTTTCCGGAGTTTTTCCGACCAAGGAATCGTTTGAGCGTTTTGCAACCTAAAATAAAATGGTAGAGCGAAATGAGTTGCATATAGTTGCTTTTGTGGAAAATTCCATGGAAAACCCGGAAAAGCGGAAAAATCATCGGAAAAATGTTCATCGATATGGTTAGTGATAAATCTGTGTCAGGAAAAGTGCAGAATTTTCCAATTTTTCTGGATTTTCCGGAATTTTCCGACTTTTCCGGAAAATTTTCCGACAAAAAAGTTTTATAAGCTATGCGGAATCATTTTTTTTCCATCCTACTGGCATCAATACTTTCTCTCCAACAATGATGAAAACATGCATGAAAAATCGAGGAAAATTCATGTAAATTTTTAAAAAAAAATTCATAGTAATAGGAAAAGTCTGTGGAAAACATGGAAAATGGGGAAAATTCAGTAAATCAGTGCCTTTCCAGCCGTCATAAAATTGTTTTAAAATATCTCCATGCAGGACGTAATAACAATTTAGTTAACGTGAAAAAGGCAGAAAATAAAATAAGTAAAAAACGAGTTTTCAAACAAAACTGAGGCCAAGCCGCATGAAAAAGTAAAAAATAAACTTTTCTTCACACACAGAGGTGGACTCAGATTTTATTCGCTCACAATCACCGATATATTTCAGTATGAGCAATCAGAGGTAAAAAGTGATTTGATTCATGAAGAGAAAGAATATTCAAGAGAAATGTCCCAATCAAAAAATCTGAGTCCACCTCTGTGTGTGAAGAAAAGTTTATTTTCTACTTTTTCATGCGGCTTGGCCTCAGTTTTGTTTCAAAACCCGTTCTTCATTTAGTTTTTTTGATTTTGTTTTTTCTAGTTATCTTTATTATGAGATTGGTACAAAAACTTCAAATAAAAATTCCCATATACACATAATCCATAACAGGGTTGATTTTCGAGTATTCCAAGAAGTATACTTTCTTACAATCCTTCATGCCGTATAAATGGTTTCAACTCAAGTATTTGCTAGAAATTTTCTTTGTTCTAATAATCCTTAAGAATTCAGGATTCACTTTAAGCGCTACCCGAGACCACAACGACATAGTGAGAAGACTACTCTAAATTTTTTTGATTATATTTTTTTACTTTATTTCACTTCCAGCAAAAAATTTTGTGAGAGTAGTTTTTGCAATTGATTTCGAGCAAATAGATAAGCTCCTGCCTTCAGTAATGACGAGTAGTATAAAGAGAGTGTGCTCCAGTTAATTTCGAGCATTTTTGACCCCTTGAGTATTTGTTCGTCATTCATTATTAAATTAAAAATATTATTTCAGGAAACGTGGCGAAAGAAGCTTAAGTGGCATGAGATTTTACCCAACAAATGGATTAAGGATTGGAACAATTGCTGCGCTAACATGCACATTATGAGTGACGTTTCGTTTCCTAGATGTTTGATTACCTTTGCCCGGTCAGTAAATCATCAAATACATCTTTTTGATGATGCTAGCGTTCACACATATGGAACTGTTGCCTACATTAGAAGTCTACCTATATGAAAACGGGGCAGTACATGTCCAGTATTTGTGCTCTTAAAGAACCTAGTTTCTCCTCTGAAAGAAGATGGAAATAAAGATTTATCACTGCAAAGCTCGAACTCATCTAGGAAAATATTTAGTCGAACGTGTTAATTTGAATATTGATGCAGGTACTTTTCTGGTAAGACTCTCGTGTTGCACTTCATTGCATCAGCGGTTATTCCAGACGCTGGAGGCTATACGATGCAAATCTCATTGATGAGATTAAAGAACTTTCTAATCGTACTAATTGAAAACATTGCCCTGGTGATCAGAATCCTGCTGACCTGTTGACCAAGGGAGTTTTAGGAAAACAATTGATAGAATGCAATTTACATTTGCAAGGTCTGTCCTGGTTATCAAATGGAGAAAGTAATTGACATTCTCTTGATGGAATGATTCACAGCTCTACTTTGCTAACATGCCAAGACGTTTCAGCTTGGTCGCCCAATTGAAAGGTCCCTGTTATTGACTTCGAAAGATTCAGCAATTACCAACATGTTTTACGCATTACTGGTTACATACAACGATTCATGAGGAAGGACCGAGGCATATTTAAGCATGATAACAGTTTTCTGGTGGCTGAAGAATTAAAAATAGCTGAAACGTATTGGATCCGCTACACTCAAGATCGGTAATATTGTGGATAAATTCGAGCACTGAAAAGTGAGACACCGGTATCTACGTCCTCAGGAATTTTAACATTAAATCGTGTTCTGAATGACATGGGCTTATTAGTACTGGGAAGCCGGCTTCAGTTCCTTGATAATGATTTCGATTTCACATTTGCAACTATTCTACCAAGTATTTGTCTAAACTAATTGTAATGGATGTTCATCAGCATGTCTTATATGGCGGGGTTAATGTTACTCTTGTAACTCTTCAACAGCAATTTCGGATTCCTGAAATACGTCAGCTGGTAAAAAGATATTACTTATATCAAAGTGTGGTGTATATAAACGTCTTCGTGACAAAGCAGCCTCATAGCCTTTTGCTCCATTACCGAAATGTAGGCTGTTTGCTGTTTGCCTTTCGCGACAACTGGTATAGATTTTGTAGGTCCACGGTATGTGAAGACTACCCAGACTGAAAACAATACCACAAAAACTTACGTAATGCTACTAACTTGCTCCGTAGTTCGAGCCGTTCATCTAGAGCTTGTTCCCAGTTTAAGTAGGTACCGAGTGTTGTTTGCTTGCTTTACGTAGTTTCATTGGAAACTGCAGGATACCTAAGCTCATTATCACGAATAATGCCAAAACATTTTAGCGAGCTTCACTGGAGTTAAGAGCTCTTGGTTATATTATAAACTCTGGAAATCTTCACGCTTACGGAAGTGAGTTACGGAATTTCCTGGCAGTTTACTGTAGAGCATTCTCCATTGTGGGGAGGTATGTGGGAGCGTCTATTTCGATGTACTAAAGAGGTGTTACGATTATCTATTAGACGAGCTGTCTTATCTACTCTGCTTGTGGAAGCTGAATCAATCATTAACGCCCAGCTCTTATCATACCTTACTGATGACCTCTTTGAATTTAACTCCTTTAATCGCATTTTTTATTACGGGCGTTTCCTTAAGTTATGTCGTTCGCTAATTCAGGTTTCTGATATCCAGGATAAATGGAGCTCGTATTTGCATCTTGTAAGCTTTTTCTGGAAACGCTGGAGAACAGAATACCTCCAACAGTTACGTTCATCTCATTACATGAAAAGGAGATTCTCTTCCAGTTTAAAGGAAGGTGACATTGTCCTCGTTCACGAACAGTTTACTCCTTGAGTTTTGTGGAATCTTGCATTGGTTGAGCGTGATGGTAAAGTACGATCTTGTGAGATCCGACTTCCTAATAGGTCCCGTATACGAAGGCCAATTCAGTTATTGTATCCTTTAGAGGTATATACCGAATTAACGATTGGTCGTCCGGAGGATGTTTAAAATCACTCAGTTTCACTCAGTTTATCGTCAATCGATTAAGTTGCAACTCGCTTAGTAGGCTATAATTGAGCGATAAAATTTACACTAACACATGTTGTTTTATAAAACTTGTAATAAATTTGTATGTATTCAATTAAAATCTCCCGCTGTATTGCTTTTCGACACTCTTTCAGAATGCGCTGAATGCTGAAACCTTCATGTGTATTGGAGACGTGCTAATAGAATATGAAGTTTTCATATGGGACGATTTTCAAAGCCTTCACACAAGTCTATTCCATCCTGTCAGTAGGACACTAAACACTTTGATAAATTAGCTCATTAAAATTAATTAATTATCTGGTGAAATTGGATAATTTCTGTCTTCAATTTCAATCTTGGAGACAAAAATGAAAAATTTTGAAATTCGGTAAAAAACCTGAGAAAAGTTTCTTTCGCAAAGGAAAGATTACCAACATTTACGAAGAGGGCGATTTAGTGAAGATAGTAAAAACCTAATAGAGTAATCCCCGCATAAAAGCACATGAACAAGGGCCCAAATTTTTGGGATTTTAAGCGGGTGTTGCTTATAACCAATAACAGCGATTAAAAGCACGAATTGTGCTTTTATAAAAATCCTTGAATAAAAGCACAAAATATTCGACTTTTTGCTAGTAAGCGATAGCCGACTACAAGCACAATGTATGCTATTATAAAACGTTCGCGATCTAAGATACATCAAATGAACTACTTCTTATGGATTAGCTGCTTATACCTAAATTTGAAAAAATAACATAAATTTGCCAAGGAATACTTTTATTCAAGAGCAATGTTTGAGTTATGATTTTTTGTGATTTTTTACCAAACTACTAATTCGAAAATATTTTTGGTCTAGTGACTTGAATAATTGAAACAAATTACTGATATTTTTTTTCAATTTAGTTGAGTGTTAGGCCCACCCAATGCAAAAAATTTGATTCCGTAGCTCATACCATAGCGCCAAATGTATTTTTTAAATTGCAAAAAATTCAAAATAATAAAATATGCCAAAATCTTTGAGGGCAATTTACAAAAACAGTCACCATAACTTTTTCACTACAAAGTGATTTTAAAAACTTTCCCATTTCATTGGCTATTTACCGTGTAAATTTTATTGAGATATCTCTTTGGCATCATTCTAAAATTCTATTCAAAACGTACTAAGTCTTAAATCTATTCGAACTGGGGTGCTAGATTTTTCGCACCTTAGATTGACTCTAACTCGATACGGTTATTTCCGATCAGAAAACGGGTTTCATTCTTCACCTCAGCTCATTATCAACTGCAATTCGCAGAAGATATTTCTCTCTCTGGATACTTCATACCTAAATGATACCATATGAAATTAAGTTTTCAAAATAAGTTTGAGCGAAAAAAATTACTTGATTTTTTTTCAAATCGGCCTGAAAGGTTTTGGAATATTTTATTATTTTGAGTTTTATGTAATTTTAAAATTTATTTTGGCGCAATAGAATGAGCTATGGAATCAAATCTTTTTGCATTGATTGGTCCCAACACCAGCAATTTGTCTAAATTATTCAATGTCTTTGAATTAGTAGTTTGGTAAAAAATCACGAAAAAAATCATAGCTAATAAAATACAAAAATCGTAGAGTATGCATCCGATGATTAAGGTACCCGTAGAGTGCTCTACCTCTGGTCTTCCGCTTGACACTATTTCCTGGGACACCCTGTATATAATGTATATGAAAAATTCAGAAATATCTTTTTTGTGCCTTGGACTTAATGGACATTTCTATAAATTATTCTTTGAGTAAATTTATGTGTACCTTATTGGTAGAAGCACAATTTTCATGAATGTTGAATATTTCTTCATCACCGCCTGGACGATCTGCTTCAACGATCATCTACTATCTCTTTGTTAATTTTCCAAACATTCCATCACATTGTCATCACATTTTAGCTACTCGTTAAACTCTTCATCTTCTATACGCAATTCTATAACCCTTGAAAAGCGCAATTTGAGAACAGTTCATACAATACATGACACCCTTTAGGGCCGAATTACACGGCTTCTCAGCCTACTTCGACTTAGCCCAAATGGTAAATGTATGTATATGGCAAGATTAAATTGCAACTTCGACTTCATCTGGGACTTCGACTGAAACTGAACTTTGCTCAAAGTACAAAGTTGGTGTCGGCTGCGGCCAACTTCAGTTCAGAAATATCCACGTTAAGGAAAAAGTGTGGAAGGAAATCGGCAAAGGCGATGACGTAATTTAATTACAAATTTCACCTCAGCATCGACTTCGAACAAATTTTCGGGAAGTCAAACAATTGGAGTTCCGGGCCGAATTTTCATTTTAAAAAATTTATAAAAAATATAAAAATTTAATTTTTTAAAACGTCTTTTATTGCAATAAGTTTATATAACTAAGTTTTCACAAATTGTAAAAAATAATTAAGAAAAAATATTGTCAAATTAAAAAGTTATAACAGAAAACGTTTAAAGAGTTTTCCTGAAAGTCCAAACCAGCTAAAAAAAACTATTTTCGATTTGAACGACCTCTAAGCACTAATGAATTGCACTGAAATTTTGCATAGAAATTTAGAATTACATTAGCCAACATATTCTGAAGCATTCAGATATTTTAACGCTTTTGCAAGTCCATACATTTTTGGGCAACCTTAATATACGAATGCGCTGAACAGAAAAATTGATCCTGACTGTTATAATTTTTGGGGAAATTTACATTAAAAATAGAAACTTTAAGATGCGTTATTAAAGGTTATAAAAGGGGTATTGTTAATAGGCGGGAGATTATTCCACAATAGTCACCCATCTAAATGACAACGATGACGAATAGCAAGATGTTTTTCTTAATTATGACCATATTTATACATATGTCCACAGTGAAAAACCTGAACTAATGCACAAAAATCCAACGCTGAAAATGGTCAAAGAGTTACAGAACGGTCGATTCGAAACCAGACAAACTCAAGCATTAGTTCTTTTACTTCCTATACATTGGTATACTTGGTGATATGAAGACGAATAATTTATTACTATTATTAAACCTAGCAGACATAAGTTCGAATCCAATACATCAGTAATTTAGTATCTATAAAATCTAAAGTTGAAGTTTTTCCATGAAAACATATCCTAAAAATTGTTAGGTCCTTAACCTCGAATGTAAAAGAAGGGGAAAATCAACCAAACATAAAAAAAATGAAAACGCAAAACCGACGCAAAATTTGTACATATCATGTTGTGATACTCTCTCTCTCTCTCTTCTTAGCGAACGTAAGTAATACTCGCGAAGGTAAGGCGATAGCTCTTTAATATCCAACGAAATCAATTAAAAAAGGACGAAATATAATTATCAAGGGATCAGTTTACACCTCCGAGCACAATACTAAATAAAGGTAAAATATTCCTTCCAAGTTTCCTCATTATCCTCGGCGGAAGTTTGATTTTAATTTTATAGAAAACTTTCATGGAAAAGTTTTTACATAGAAAGAAAAAAAATTTTTTTGAGCCCTTTTAAGGATATTTTGAGCAAACGCAAGTACCGTAAAGTGTATGTATGCGTGTATTTGAAATTGTATTATAAAAAAAATCCTCGTATACTAATTTGCCTAACCAACTCAGCTTCACACAATTTTCGGGTTAAAAAATTAACCGGAGTTTATTAGAATTTTTGAAAATTTGGCAGGCTTACTTAGCTCACAGCCATTTTGCTCGAATTTTAAAATTTTTCTCCTATTTCAACATAGTTCTGGCAAAGGTTTAGATGTATCTAAAATATCTCAGGTCCTTTGTTGGAAATCGTATGTTGTTGTATTAGTTCATATTTGCAACTAGCTGGTTCTAAATTCAATAAACAGTTTACTGAATTCGGTTGTGAGCTAAGTTTGCTAGAAAATCTGTCTTAACTCTTTCACACCTAATGAGTCATATGTGTGCCACAAAAAACCAAAAATGATGTGAAATATTATAAGAAAAGTATAAAACGTTGTCCCATTCGTACTATGTACTTACAGTAGGTACTTATCATCGAATTATACTCAACCAAATATATAGAAAAATATATGTGATGGGTGGAGGGGTCGAAAGGGGGAGGAAATGCGGTGGAAGGGTTGATAGGGGAGATGGGAGTGGGGGGGGGGGGGTGAAAATGGACGGTTGAAGTGGAAGTGGGATGGTGTGGTGGAAATTGAGAAGTATGATGCAAATTTTTGGGGCTAGGAATTGTGGAAATGCCTGGCTGAGAGCTAGGGGAGGTGGAACACGAATATACGATGGAGATACGAAGATTGAGTGGTGAAGAAAAATTATATGGGGACAGAAAAATAATGGGAAAGAGATGTGGTGAAGATGGAAAAAAACATTAGATGGATTAAGTGGAGGAGATTGAGGGGAAAGATGAGAGGGTATAAAGTACGTATCACCCTTATCAGCTCTAGAACAGAAAGCCTTTTGCAAAAAATAAAATACCTTAATCTTACTTTTTTGTATTTGTAGATTATGCAAAAAACCATGATGAGTATATATTTGGATAATCAAGAACTGTATATGATTTATAAGAGTTACGCGCACATTTGTAGTAAACTGTGCCATTAGTTAACTCAAATTTGTCTTAAGTGTTAGACGTCATATCAGAAGGTTGTATAAACTATGGTATCCATTAATGAATGTTGTCCGGATTTGTCAGGATATGAAGAGAAGTAAGTGTATGTAAAGGGTTTTCCAATAATAGGTGTTATTTTAATTAGCCCGCTATTTCGGTAGATGTCACTTTTGGAGCTGTCATTTTTTGACATTTGACAAGTAGAAACTACGCCATTAATAAAAATGGAACGATACACGATTCAACAATGCATTGAAATTATTAAAATTCACCATAAAAATGGTGAAAATGTGGCAGAGACGATTCGTAAAATTCGAGCACTTTTGGGTCGTCGTGAAGCACCTTGTCGAACCGCAATACAGAAATTGGTAGAAAAATTCGAGCTGTCGGGACAAGCTAGTGATGTGAAGAATAAAACCCGTGCACGTCACTCAAGAACAGCCGAAAGTGTTGAAGAAAACTCAGGTTTGTCCATTCCTCGTCGTTCTTTAGAATTAGGCATTCCACAAACGTCATTACACTTTATTTTGCGTAAAGATTTGGGTCTTAAGGCTTATAAAGTTCAGTTAACATAAGAACTCAAGCCGGCCGATCATCAACAACGTCGAGTCTTTGCTGAATGGGTCCTTGAAATGCATGAAAATGATCCGGAATTCCATCGAGGCCCATTTCCACCTCGATGGCTTCGTCAACAAGCAAAATTGTCGCATCTGGGGCTCGGAAAACCCAAGAGTTATTGTTGAAAAGCCTCCCTATCCTCAACGTGTGACTGTTTGGTGCGGTTTATGGTCCCGCGGGGTCATTGGACCTTACTTTTTCGAAAATGAGGATGGAGCAACAGTTACGGTGAATGGATTGCGCTATCGATAGATGATTAATTATTTTTTGATCTGGACAACGTTTACTTTCAACAAGACGGCGCTACGTGCCATATAAGCAACGAAACCATTGATCTTTTACGGGAAAAGTTTCCGGACCGTGTTATCTCTCGAAGAGGTGATCACAATTGGCCACCGAGATCTTGTGACTTAACACCTTGCGACTTCTTCCTTTGGGGCCACGTGAAAAAGAAGGTCTACGCCAACAGCCCAGCGTCGATTCAAGACCTCAAAGATGGAATTCGTGAGGCTATCGAGGACATAGGGCAGCCAGTTTGCGATTTGGTTATGGAAAATATCATGAAAAGGATATGGTCCTGTAGACGTGGTCGTGGTGGTCATTTGGCTGATGTTATTTTCCATTATTAACGGCATACCTTCCTCTTTATAATGAAATAAAGATCCCAGCATTTATCTCAAAAAGTGGCATTTTTCTTTGAATATCAAAATAACACCTCTTATTGGAAAACCCTTTATTTTTAATTTTGTACCCCTTGATACGTACTTTGCAGAATGCAAAATGATATTGTTTCTTCGTGTGGGAGTGCATCGCCATTTGATCTTTCACGTAAATGTTTAACATTAATTTCATTTTGCATTTTTTTGTTCTATTTTGACCCTTTTCCAATTTCATTGTAATTAGCAGACGATATTGATTTGGTTAGTTATCTTTGACAAATAATATGAAATATTTCTTAGTACTCTAAAATTGTTGTTAGATGTTGCAGATGTGGACGAGACTAGGAGTAATGAACAGAGGCGGGAAAGTCATGAATCGAGAAGCTTACCGTCTAATTTCAGCTTTTATGGTATACACGGCAATTTAAATGATTTTTACTGTTTGTTGACTTAGCTTTATACTTTGTTTTTTTCGCTTTTAGACAGTGATATGTCTTCTCCAAGATTAACAAGGAAAAGGCAAAGAAATACTGATCTTTGGAAAAGAATTATAAATAAAAAATTTAGACAGTCTGGACAAGCTTACCGCAATATAAAAAATTTAGAGATCCCTGCCAGGCACATTATAACTCCTTGTAAATCTACTTGCTACTTGCTTTGCACGAAAAATTTCACTGAAAACGACAGAGAAACTATTTAATCACCACTGGATCCTGCCTGATAACGAAAAGACTAAATTTTTTTTTATATTCGTTAAAAGGCAGTTTGTTAAGCGACATCTTCCTTCAAAACCAGAGATTGACAAAAACACTACCAAAAATCCACGAAAAGACAGCAAGCAGGTTTATCGGCTTTTCTTTTTGAACACTTTATGTATTAATAAGAAGCGTATATATAACGCGTTCGAGCATTTAGTATATAAGTGTTTTGGAGCTCAATTAACATCAAAAAAGGAAAGCATGTGAAAAATGTAACGCCGATGAAGAAATTGTAGGAAATTCATGAACACATTAGAAGTTTTCCGACGGTTGACTCGTACTACTGTCGTGCAGGAAGTCAAAATGCGCACCTAACTTGCAACCAATTTAAATTTAACAAAAATGTACCAGCCATATGTGGAAAAGTATAAAGATCCAGTAAACCTTTCTATCTACAGAAAAGTATTCAACTTTGAGTTCAACATGTCCTTTTATAAGCCTAGGAAGGATATATGTGACAGATGCTACCTCTTTGAAAATACACCGCATCCTACAGAGAAGGAAATATTTGAAAATGAAGCCCACGTAAAAGAAAAATTATTTTGTAGAGCGGAAAGAAACCTAGATAGGAATAATAGTAATGATGACCACTGCGTTATCTGCTATGACTTGCAACAGATTTTTTGTCTTCCAAAAGGAAACGCATCTTGCTTTTATTATAAGCGCAAACTAAATGTTTTCAACTTGACGGCCACGGAAATACTCTTCAATGGTTCTGAAATAACTTACTGCGCGATGTGGAGAGAAGCACATAGCGGTCGAAGTGGCTGCTCTTAAGATATGTTTATGCTCTCATCCAGAGATAAAGAAGATTCTTTAAAAAGTTTTCGAAATCGGGACACTCCAACATACAGGAGGTAGACTATCCACATTCAGCGATAGATTGTGCCTTAAAAAATGTGACAATTTATAGTCCTTAATACTTGATAAGGTTTTTAACAGGTCTAAATTCCGGAAAAACAAAACTGAAGATTATGCAAATCAATCCACGCGATTTCAATGCATAGTCGATAGCTGCTGGAAAGTTGGATTATACAAAAGTGCCATTTTCTAAAATAACGTCCATTTTCGGAGACAGAAAATAAAATTTTATCATTATATAAGAAGGGGAATAATAGATCTTTCGCTACACCAAAAAATATTTTTATAATTAGTATTCCGGTTTTACCTAGCCACCTTATAACAAAAGAGAAAATAGCGGATATGAAAAATGTTGATCGCCAATACTTGTGTGCCTTGGAAAAATATCTAACTAAATATGCAATAAAATAAGTAAAAAACGAGTTTTCAAACAAAACTGAGGTCAAGCCGCATGAAAAAGTAGAAAATAAACTTTTTTTCACACACAGAGGTGGACTCAGATTTTTTGATTGGGACATTTCTCTTGAATATTCTTTCTCTTCATGAATGAAATCACTTATTACCTCTGATTGATCATACTGAAATATATCGGTGATTGTCAGCGAATAAAATCTGAGTCCACCTCTGTGTGTGAAGAAAACTTTATTTTCTACTTTTTCATGCAGCTTGGCATCAGTTTTGCTTGAAAACTCGTTTTTTACTTATTTTATTGTCTGCCTTTTTCACGTTAACTAAATTGTTATTACGTGCTGCATGGAGATATTTTAAAACAATTTTATGACGGCTGAAAAGACACTGATTTAATGAATTTTCCCAATTTTCCATGTTTTCCACAGACTTTTCCTATTACTATGATTTTTTTTAAAAAATTTACATGAATTTTCCTCGATTTATCATGCAAGTTTTCATGATTGTTGAAGAGAAAGTATTGATGCCAGTAGGACGGAAAAAGATGATTCCGCATAGCTTATAACACTTTTTTGTCGGAAAATTTTTCGGAAAAGTCGGAACATTCCGGAAATTCCAGAAAAATTGGAAAATTCTCCACTTTTCCTGAAACAGATTTATCACTAATGAATTTTCCGATGATTTTTCCGCTTTTCCGGGTTTTCCATTAAATTTTCCACAAGAGCAACTTTATGCAACTCATTTCACTCTACAACTTTGCCTTAGGTTGCAGAACACTCAAACGCTTCCTTGGTCGGAAAAACTCCGGAAAAGCGTTTTACATGAATTTTCCTCGATTTTTTCTGCAAGTTTTCACCATTGTCGGAGAGAAAGTAATGATGCCAGTTTATAGGGAACTTGATCCTGCATAATTTAGAAAACCTTTTTACCGGAAAATTTTCCGGAAAAGTCGGAAAATTCCGGAAAAATTTTTCGGAAAAATCGGAAAACTCTGCATTTTTCCTGAAACGGATTTATCACTAATCAAATTTTTACCAAATTTTCAAATGATTTTTCCCGGCTTACGGGTTTTCCATGGAAATTTCCGGTTCAAATTTTGTCACGGCGACATGAACCTGTATGCCAAATTTCAGCTCGCTGTGATGACGAAAAGTGGGCCTACGAGAGTGTCGAAAATAGTAAAAAAGAAATATATAAACAGACAGACAGACGGGAATGGCTTCAAAAAATATATTTACATGTAAAATTAAGTTTTTGAACAATGTTTATTCTGTGCTTCTTCTTCTTCTTTTTTGTAAATAAAGAATTATTTTCCTGGAAAAAATCTTGCTTTTACTGCTTAAATTTATAGAAATTGAGTAGTAATGTATAAATTAGATATACGATTTATTCAGGTCATTTTAGTCGATAGATCAGATCAATTAGGCTCCATAACCTACATTTACATATCGTTTTGGTTTCGCCCTTTGCACGTGGGGTTCATATCAAGAAAATGTAGATCTTTAGAAACCTGTTAATAAGTTGAATAGTGAATTAACAAATTTCACAAAATTAAGTGACAAATATCGTAAGCATATGAGGAACATTTTAGAAAATTTTGAATATAGGTTTAGCGACTAGTTTTTCCGCTGGTTCACTTAAAACATAAAAATCGATTTTCGGCAAATATGAGGTTGTGTCGTATGGACCAAATCAGTATCCAGCTGACGATTTCTTCAAATTCTCAAGTAGATTGTAGGTGAACAAGAAAAATAATGAAAATATAAGAAAAAGTAGACGTTCCTCATTCACAAACATTCGTATAATTATACACCTCCTGTTAACAATATCGAATGGTTCCTATGAATACCTACATAATTCTCAACGATGCTTACATATATCTTTCCTCGATCAGAAAATAGCAACCCATGTTACTGTAAATATGTACATATGTATACGGGTATACTTAGATCGCTCTTCTACTGAAATAGATGCTTTTTTTTCAGAAAAATATTTCTTAAGAGTTTGCTAATATAAAGAAGTTAGTGGTTACCTGATATAAAAGAAATTGCTATCATTATAAGCTCTTTCCTTGTAATGATAGCATCATTTTATATAGCAAATCTGCATTGTTATTGGTCAACAAATAAGCCAATAGGGAGTAAAACATTTAAGGCTGCTGTTATATCTCGGAATTAGAATTTTTGTTACTTTATACCAGAATATGTATTTCAATGATCTTGAAAATGTTTAAGGCAGAAGCAAAACGTATTATATTGATGATGTCATGAAATATGAGATAGTTATCTGACATTCAGACAAATTAAACTATTTCATGGAAAAACGTTCAGAAAATATTGTTGTCCTTCAAAACCTCGTTCTACAAGATCTAGCTAGTCGCAGGGGGCCAATGGGACCACCGGAATTTCCGGAGTTTTCTCGGTATGCCGAGGAAGGCCCCGGCTCATACAGGGTTGCCGGCTGCTTCTACTACTAAGACTTATTACCGGGTGTAATTTTTTCTTGATGAAAAATGCTATTTTTTTTTCGATGGACTGCCCGGCACCACAACAGCAAAAGCGAAAAAATTCTAATTTGTTTTTTGGGGTTGTGTGATGAAATATCAAATAAATTTTTTCGCTTTTGCTGTTTAACCAGAGAATCCAAAAAATCCAAAAAATAGGCTTCTTGAACTAGAATAAAATTATACCCGGTAATAAATCATAGTAATTCTATATAAAAAAAAAATAGTGGCAGCCGACAAGCCCCTACGGTTTTTTCGAAGAATACCACCAAATATTTGCCTGATCAATATCAAGGAACACCTCCTACCATAGTTTATGGATTAAGGATTCCCTTTCAAATTTTTCATGATGTGTCCTTTCGCAGCAAGTAATGTTCGACAAGAGCCTCAGAGAGATCAGTACAATACTTAAATTTACACAGCCTTATAAGTAGATAATTGAAAACGCGTTTGGAGTTTTGGCACAAAATGGAGAATTTTTGTCAATCCTACTGCAACACAGCTTGAAACAACTATTAAAATTGTTCAAGCCCAATACGCTCTTCATATTTTTTTTTTACAAACAAATGAGAACAATAATTATTGGACTCAACATTTAGAGCTTACTTCATAAAAAATGGGGGGTTGGATAAACTTTGACGTTAATGGAAGAAAACCAACGGAAGAAACTTTTGAAATCCAACAATGTTTTTGTACTTGCACTATAACCACACTTCGTTTAACACTTCCCACTTATATTCTAGGCTAGATTTAGCCTCTAGGGCAGGACATTAAAACTCAACTCTATTCACCCAACCTGTATCAATCCTCACTTTGTCCTTTTTTATACTATTTTCATAGTGTTTTAAATTCGGATCAAAACCCACTTGAATTTGCACTACTCATTTTGAATCCATTTTGATACCTTATCGCGCGGCGGTGTTAATTGGCCTTTAATGTTGTGAGTAAATTGCTAATTTGTTAAGTTGAGATCACATTATCAGTTTAAGGAAATGAATTTCCATCGTATGGATAGTTTTGGAAAAAACTCAAAGAAATTTCTTGTATTATAAATTTTTAAAGAATGAACATATGTTTTTTTTTCTTCTAAAATGTCAATTGTTTTAAGTCTTTAAAAAAAAACAATTACCCTAAAGGTACGTTTCCACTTAGATATTAATATCGGGATTTGTATCGGAACTTGTACTTACATTCACCACATCATTTTTCGACCTGTATATTATTCAGAAAAGTATTGATTTCTATTCAAATTCGAGAGTCACTTGTCGATTTACTTAACTCGCCTTAGCCAAATTTGAAAATGATAAAAGAAAGTGGTGGCAGTGTGAAAGAACGTGAAATACATGGGCATCATATGCTTACAAAGAAGTTAGCTTTGGAAGATGGCCGCTAAATATTTTAAAAATCATGTAAAAATGAATAGAGGGTTGCTTTTGAACTTAGTGGCTCCATTTATAGTAAAGAAAGACACAAGGTTTAAAAAAAAATATATATATATATCCAGCCGATCAGTTTCCCTTTAAATTAAAATTCTTTTGTATTTTTGATTTATATGCATCGAATACAGAAAAGTGCAACAATGTCACCTTAGTGAGAAATGTATCTGAGGCTATTTTAACTTCTGAGCGATTTCTTCTAAATTATATTTTTGTTTATTAAAATCTTTATATACTTTTGTCCTACCTTCCCAAATATCACTTTTACTTATTTCTTCTATACGAAGGTGGTGTCTCTTCTTTTGTACAGAAAAATCAAAGAAGAAAAATGTTAACAATTTATAAAATTAATTATAAAAAGATTGTTTCTAAAATTCCAACTGCAGCAGATAAAAGTGCAAGAGACGTTTCATATGAGCAAGAACATAATACTCTTCAGTACGGCTGTTCTACGAAAATTCTTTTTGATTTTTCTGTATGAATTTGTCTAGTCCCGCTTAGGGCTTAACTGCTGCATACAAAGAGAATACTTAGTATTGCGCCTCATATAATTCATACTCCGAATTTTAACTGTGTGCATATATGTGTGATCAACTTAGCTTTATTCAAAGGCGTATACGGTAAGCAAGAACCAGCCGTACTGAAGAGTATCAAGCTCCTGCTGATGATACGAAACGGTTTTTGCACTTTTTTGTGGTAATATGATTTTTAATTTAAGCAAACCAATCGCAATACAAAACTTAACTTATGATAAACTGTACTTAAGAACGAAACGCAAAACTATCGCGAAAAATTAAATCAAGAGCAAACTCAACATAATATATAAAACGTATGAGCGTTTGTGTGAGCAGATGGTTGGCGATTTTTCGAATATACATGTGCTTCATACAAATTCCAATACAAATATCTAAGTATAAACTAAACTTAATATCGTATTTTATTATTATGACGAAAGCATGCAAATTCCTAGACCACCCAGTAGTGAGACGTATATACAATTTATGAAGCCGTCGATCATTATTTTCCCAGGCCAGGCCGGTCCAACCGACTCCATCCGCCTCTGGCTAATCGGTTGAAAATTAGAACTTCAACTTTGGTAAGGAGAATATAAGAATCTTCTCTAAAGTGTAAAAGGCAAGATTTCATCAATGTTTGATAAAGAAAAAGAGCAACGATAAAAGGACCGTGTACTTTACGTCGAAGACAATCTGTTGAAAAATGCCACAATGCCCTATATCCACGTTTATCATTTAAAAAAGAAAAATCGTGGTGCATACGGGCGGATCCATGCAATAATTCTAATAAATTATTATTATTTTTTGGTTGTTCAAAAATCGTGTTAAAAGTGCCCGTATACTCTAACTTTTTTTTGGAATCTTTTTAAAATATAAGGGGGGCTCTAAGTTCTCCCTCTCCTCTCCCACCCCTTTAATAGCAACAGTAACAAAAATTACTTCAATATTTCTAGAGAAAGTGTGTTTTAATAGCTACATATTTTTGCCGATATATTCTAGGTATAACTCAAAGCCTAGAAGGACCATAATAAATCTAATCCAAATTATCTCATCGAAGACTTGAACCTGGAGTTGTTGTTTGCCTAATGTAATTGACGATTGAATATGAAAAGATCCCATTTAGGTATAAATTATTATTATTTGTTTTTGGGGGGGGGGGGGGGATTAGGAGCCGAAATCACGGTGATCTAAAAGATCTTTTCTGTTCGAGTAACTACGAATCTCCATTAACTTGTAAAACTGTGTAAACTGAACTTATCTTAAATCTCTGTTTAAAATCTTCTCATATTTTCTTGTCTAGTTAGAATGACAAATATTCACATTAAGCAAATTCATAGGTTCATTAAATAAGAAAAAAACAAAGAAACAAACTAACCGAAAACAGGGCTAATTAAAATTAATGAAAACTTTTGTATGTGTGTAGGTATAGAATATATATACATACATGTGCCTTCCAACTAAGAAGACTTCCATTCTGCCGTCGTCGTCCTGCCGTTGATGCCGCCGTCGCCGCCGCCGCCGCCTTATATCCTTCAGTAGGTTCAGGTATAATAGAAATACGTTTATATATGTATGTTATAATCCAATATATATATATATATGTATTTATGTATGAATGTACGTACAGAAGAGCAAAATATTCTAGCACACTTATTCACTTGCACCTGGTTTCATTAAATTGAAATTTTGTAACGAACTTCTTCACCTCTTAATTGGAATTATACCCTCTTTCTTACATGATTAATTGCCTCGCACACACACACACACACACACACACACACCTGCAAACTCATACACACAAAACCTGGTAAGAAATATCACTATGGCAATATCCAATAGATATCTAGTCATTAACTCGCAACAACTAATATACAAAACACTTTCAAGGACCTTATGAATTAATTATAGACAATTACCAGAGAGGGTAGCAATAAAAATTCATCATAATTCGTTTGCCGGCTGTATACACATGCAACAAATCAAGAAGAAGAAAAAGAACCAACCAACAAAAATCTGCGTAACTGATTGTGTTTTTTTTTCACTATCTCAAAGATGCATCTATCTATATATCTCACAAGAAACACAACTATAGAAGAACACAAATTCCATCACTAGAACTATATATCTAGGTATAAGCTCCACACTTAAGCCAAGGATTAATCGCAGCTGATGAACGAACGCGAACCAATTGACTATATTAAAAGCGCCAATATACCACACACAAAAATGCGTCCAATCAAGACGACGAACGAGATGTTTAACAGTCTTAAATCACTTGGCTTGGCGTGATCACACTTAAGTGACAGAGCTTTCTTAATCCTTCACTCTACTATACCACAAACTCTCCATTCCATTCAAAACGTTATTTAGAAAGAATTCACTGCTCGAAGCAAAAGAGTCCGACGACCGATTTCGCTTTCGAAACGTCTTCCGGGTATACTCCTGATGCGTACGTACAACACCGCCGAAACGCCGATTGTCACAAGAACAAAGCAAATCTGAAACGAACTCTAGACTTGCCGTAGTAAAACTAAACATTTGGAGGAGAGCTTGTCGCATTTATACAAAGTTTTCGGACATTCGGAGTTCTTATCTAAGAAGACGAAAACGAAACGTAAACCGCTGTTCCCCAGTCCCCAATTTTCCATAATCGCTAAAATGAACCGTACGATGAGTGAGATTCTCCTTTCATTTTACGTGTGTAAAATATTGGGGTAGTCCGTCCACTTTTGCAATGTTGGTGAGTTTTACAAATTGAAAATCATCGTCGTTACCCGTAACGGTAAATGTCTTGCTGGAGGATTGGTTAGTCTATCTTGGCTTGAACACAGCATTCATTTTAGGGTCTAAAATGTAGCTAAAGCTGAATTGATGAAAATTGAAGTCTTGCTTCTAAAAGCATTAAAACCATGCCTCGATTCAGCCATCACTGCGAAAGCAATAGCAGAACTGGTGAGTTTAGTAGCGGCAGGTAAAAATGTACCCACAACAAATTGTTATAGTAGCAAACATTGAATAGGAGGAGAAGTATTTTCGGTATTGCGCATGCTTTGAGTGAAATCTATACATTTTAACAGCGAGTGTTTTCGGACAAATTTCAAGATTGAGTGACTATTTTATTTTTTGTATGCTTTGTTTTTTGTTTTGAGTAAATTCCTGGTGAATATGTCTGCAGAAGCTGCTCGAGGAGGTGACTGACACGATTTTCTGCTGCTCATTGATTTTATTTTCGCTTTTATTGCTTGTTAGCAAATGATTAGATTTGGGGTACCGAAAAATCCTTAGAATTATGATTTATTGCCTCCCATGTAATCGTTGTGAGGGAGGAAGGGGTCTTCGTCTTTGATAATTCAAAATTCACCTGTTAATTATTGGTGGACATGAAAAAGGGAAGTTTAGGTATTAATCGTGGGATTTTTTGATGGTTTTCTGTGGAGTGGTGATAACTTGGATGGTAATGATATGGTTTTAAATCTCTCAGGTGATGAAGTGGCCATTTTATTTTGTTTATTATTGTGTGTGTGTGTGTGTGTTTTTTTTTTTATATTATTACGCCAAGCTTAGAGGATACCTCATCCTGTAATACAAAGCACACCATCGCAGGAAGGAAAAAGGAAAGGAAGTAGAGAACATTGGTTTGACAGAAATAATCAAGTGTTAAAAAGTTGAGATTTTTGGTGATTTGACATTTTTGAAAATTGCTTTTTGAGTTTAAAAGCTGGAAAAATTTACAAAATTAATTGAGTTTACTGAGAATAGTGCTTTAGATAAAGTTTTCTAAAATTTCGTAGAAATTCCGTTGTTTTGTCAAATATATTTGAATTGTATACTTTACATAGAAAGCAGTCAATATGAGGGGTATAATCTCAGGAAACTCAAATGTTTTAGGTTTCGAGTTATATGTAGAAAGAAAAAAATGTACAATAATACTGACACCCTTTTTCAAGCTTTCTGTCGATTTCTCGTTTAAACACGCCATAATAACTGCAATGAGTTTATTAAAAATTGAAACCGAAAAAGTAAAGCGTTAGATTCGAAATTTTTCTATGACAAAGGAAAATATGAGAATTGATGACAATAAAAAAGGATAATAGGAAATATCACCGTCAAAAGCTGGAGAGATTACATGGCTTGGAATTCGTAGCTGAAGTATATTAATTATTTCTGGAGCGATATGGTAGATGGCACATTTTGTTAAGTTCCATGCCATCTAGTTGAGGCTACAAAAACTCAATAATTAAGTTACGTTACTAAATTTTTGCTTATTTAATTCTTACTTAATATTCTGAAACACTCTAAAAGCCAAGGAGGAGAGAGTGATCACAGATCGAAAATATTAGCTCCAGTTTAGTTATATATGAAGGCAGTGCCGGATCTAGGAAAGTTTTTAAGGGGGGGGGGGCAAAGACGTTAGTTACCGCTTCCTCTAACAACGTTCTTTATTTGGGGCAAATTTTATTACAGTTCCAGGGTATACTAGACATCATCTGTATATGATAGATGACCTATTTATACTGCATACCCTGACACTAGAACCAGAATTTTTACAAACAATTTGAATTTGAAACAAATGATTGTTAAATAAAAAGAATTTGAAATTCAAACAAAAATTAAGATCCATTATAGATCTTAAATGTCGTTTGAATCTCAAACTGTTTTAAAATAAAATGAAAGTAAAAAATCGTATCATTACAAATACAGTTAATTTTATACCAGAGATAGACTTGCAATTTCAATATTGATATATTAATAATGCAATTATGTCAATTGCAATATAAAATTTCAGAGACACACTTGCGGTTTACGGTACTAAGAATTTAATTAGAGAACTTACATTTGATTTATCACTTGATTTGTCATTTAACTTAAGAAAGTTCCGTGCACGTACAAAACGCGAGCAAATATTGTGAAATTACTTGTCTATATGAAAAATAAAAACGAAATAGACATTTTAATTTGACAAGTGTCAAATATTAAATATCAGAAAAAGTTGTAGCCAACATTGTAGTATTAAATTCGGTTCTAAAAGGTTCGTGTATTAAATGATTATGGTTAATAATGAGGGTCATATTGCAATAAACTCGTATACCGCATACGTTTTTCGCAATTTCAATATTGAGTTCCAATATACGACATACTGAGTGTATACCGGGCGTATACCGTCCTGTTTCTCAGTATATAGAGACAGACTTGTGGATGAGCCCAAAATGCAATATTGAAATTGCAAGTCTATCTCCGGTATTATTAACACAAAGGTAACAAATTAAAAAAAAATTTATATTTTCCGCTTTTCAATATGAATCTTCTCGACTAAAACTACTAAAATTTGAGACGGTTTCAAAAAGCAATTCTGGCAAACTACCATTCAGGTTGAAAGGATTTATCCAAGTTTTTACTCGGACTCAAAGGCCTTAACTCCGGCATAAAAATAATTTCCTGGTAACTCTGTGCTTGTGCCTACTGTCTTATATTCTGTCTACATTCGAGGTAGGGTTGATAGATGATGGGGAACATAGGGTTGCCAGCCACATTTGTGCAATTTTTGAATTCATTTCATATGATACAAAGGTACAATTTCAGAATTTAGCGGATTTTTTTGTTTAATTAGCTTACAGACTTAAATTTAATAGACAGTAAACTGATTGACTGTATAAGTAGGATATAAGCACAATTAAAAGTATGATATCAGCAAAGGAGCTTTTAAATTCCGGAAAGAATACTGAAGTGTTATGGTCTGAAAAAAATTTCCAATTCTTGTAATTAGATTTTTTCTCGTTTAGTTATATGTTCAGAAGTCCGTCGTATTGCGGTCCCTTAAAACTAGGGTCCGGTGCAAGTGTCCCCGCCCCCCCCCCCCTCCTCCTCATAAATCTGGCCCTGTATGAAGGACCTGATTTCAATATAACCAGGCTTCCAAAACCGGACGAGGCGGTTAGTTTTTGCTTCTAATTAATAATTTGATTTAGAATCGTAAAAATATAAAGTTTTTTCTTAAAATTCCTCTATTCCGTCTGCCCGATTCTAAAAAAATGTGAGTTCGAATCCCACACAGAACAAGATTAAAAATAACCAGAATCTACCCATACCAAGGCATATAAAAATTGTTATTTTAGCATTCGCATCCGTCTGCTTCTCTGGTGTCAATTGATTAATTACATTTGGACTGAAGTACATTTTAAAGTTTAAATATAATTATCATATGCGTATTTGAAATCATTTAAGTATATGTACGAGTTTATGATCAATTTCTTGCTACTTGTACTTGGAAATCTTAAGTACTAGTGTCGGGACTTGTAATCAATACCGACAAAACTACTTAATATTTGGTCTTAAGTACTTATAAGTACTGATAAATTTAAATTCAGATTTGCAAAAACACATAATTTCAGATCTCTGCGTTTTTGAGTTTACTTCTAACGACGAGGAAGTTCCCGTGGACAGATGTTAATCTCAAATCTTAAAGGAGCTAAATAAATGCAACCCTGGACTGGTAACTATATCGTTACAATTATTAGATTGCAAAGTATCTTAAGGTTGATTATGCAACTATCAATTTGAATTTGCATATAGAGTTACCCGCAAAAATTGGCAATTCAGAAAATTCCTTGGTATACAACATTTTTTCCGTCCCAAGCAAACCCGAAACTTAGTCAATAAAATTGGACCGAAATAATTGAATAATTTACAAAAATGAACCGATTCGAAACGTGTAGCAAAAAGCTTTGGATTATGAAATACATATATGGGAAATAAACTTCTAATAGGGGCAGCATGGTATAAATATCGTGAATGAAGAGTCTTGGAATGATTCCTTCCATTGTTTTTTTTTATTCAATAGAGAAACTCACTGTGGCTGAATTCTTAATTTTTAAATTAAACTAAAGTTGGAAGAAAAGGACCGGCAAAGTTGAAGCACACAAAATAAATATTTTTTTTTTAATATTATGGGAAAGATTATGTGTTCGCAGGATTTTGGAAGGAAAGTAGTGTGTGTGTTGTGTACAATTCTCAGATATGTTGTTTTGTTGATTGTTGATATAGTGTAGGTGCTGGATGGAATCATGTTCAAATATGGGTGACATTTGTGCCGAATAAAACATCTCCATCAAAAATAAGTAAATAAATCATAAACAAAATAACTGGTCTCTTCGATCACAAAAATGATATGACACTAATGTCTATGGAAGACATAAGAGGAAAATATTTCGTCTCTAAGACTGAAATTGAACTTCTCTGGTAGGCGATCAGAGATAACCATACTGATGAGACCTCTCTGATCGCTAGGTCGAAAAGTTTAATTTTCTAATAACCGTGACCCCATATGGCAGCTTCATCATTAGCATAGCTACTGCAGACTAAATAGCGAAAATATACAATTCCAGAAACTGAAACAAAACCTCGAGCCATGTTTAAATAGCTGGTATACCCTGTATGATGATGATAGAACATCCTTCAAACTTTCCAATAATCCATAACTTTTCCTCCTTGTTTTTTTTTGATATTGTGTTAACCCAAGCTCAGGGGATTCCGTATGATGCAAAGCTCAGCTTGGCTTGAAGGAAGATTGGAAGGGAATTCGGGAGTAGGAGGAGAGTGGAGAAAGCACCGATGTATGTCACTCTTAAACTTTCGCATATTGTTTGCCGGAGGAAAGACGAAGATTGGTAGACTGTTCAATATTCGCATACAGTTCGGGATGAAAAAGAATCACACAATTTTACAGTACGGCCGAAAGTATTTTGAAGGGTGAGAAAATGTGTGCGGTTTGCAGCGCGAGTATTGCTTGCGGGAATTATTCCACAAGCGATCAGCTTAGATATTTCATTGGAACATTGACCATGCATAAAGCGATAAAGGAGCGAAAGGCACCCAACATTGCGGCGATGCTTGAGTGAGCCGATATGACAAGTGATTGCCACATCGCCAATGAGCTAGACGGCACTCCTCTGAATAATGTTCAATGAAGCTAAGACTGTGCGACCAGCCCCAGCTCAGATATGCGAATCATAATCCATTATAGGTCGGATGTAGGAGTTTTAGAGGAGCGCTAGTTTCGATGGGATGAAGTATTTCTTACATCTCTTCAGAAATCCAAAACATTTTGATGCTAATTTGGCAACAGAGAAAATGTGTTCAGTCCAGCTTAACTTACTGGCAATATTAATGCCAAGAATGCATAAAAGGGCTCGATGCTATGACTTAACAAAATAAAAAATTTCTGTATTCATTTATTCAGACAATTTTACTAAAAAAAAATACGTCGGCAACACTATTTTTTAAATTTTTACAAAGGATGTTCGCTGTGTGAATTTTCTACATTTGAAGATATCATGACCCAACAATTTAAGCAAAATTTCTCGTCAGTATCAGGAATCAAGTAATAACGCTTATAGTATAAACTGTTATGTATTTGGAGAAAACATTTGATGACCAGTACTTGAGAAATCACGCAAAGGTGCTAACCGAAAATATCGATGAATTAGAAATTTGGAATCAAAAGCTTGACCTTTAACAATTTTTGACAACAATTAAAAACGACAGTGCTGCAGCAAATGTTTGGAGTTATTTCAAAAAATACTTTCATCGAACGTATAACAATATAACAAATATATAACAATAAAAGTTGATAGCTGCTTTTATTTTGTGGGTCTGAATAAATTGACTTTGTTCGGGAGAGCATCAGTACCAATTATGAATGTACATAATACCTATATTATGTACTAATTCAATCTATATGATGCGATTTGACAAAAAAAAATATTGGGAAGATGGCTTACGACTGAAAGAGGCGAACAAGAATTTCGAGGGGACAGACTTTCTTACAGGCTGCATAAACTTTGAAATCTTAGAGTGAGTTGATCTATCGCACAAAACATCAACTGAAAGAGACACTTTTGCTATCCGATGTTACTCGAGGAATTAAAGGAAATTTATCTCTGAGGTTGTAAGTCATTTTTATTATATACTTTATTTTTACCAATAATCAATACGCTATAACGCGACGTCATTTTATTTCAATTTTCACCATCAGTATTTTCTCACACGAAATAATTAAAATCACTTAACATCATCTGGAAATTTTTATTTAAATATTTAATCATCACACAATTCTTATCCTCCTAATAAACTGGCTATAGATTTTGGACCAATCGGCAATGGATTGGGATATACATCATCTGAAAAAATATATTATATTACTTTATAATTTGGTACTACTTCATAAATTATTATTATTAATTTTTATTAATTTATTTTCTCTTAATTTGTAATTAAGTAACATACAAGATAAAATTCGGTATCCATTCTCGTCCGCAATATATTTAACCCTGCGAAGGAAACTTCGTTCACTATTTGGTATTTCACTTGGTTCACTATATGAATAAGACCCTTCAACACTGTACACTTTTTCACCATTGACATCCTTTAAGGTTCCAGTTACTTTTTGCTCTCCTTCTCCGAGATATCTGGAGATATTTTTTCAAACATATTAACTAACAAATTTTAATAAATTACACAGTTCAACTTACTCATAGTAATAATCACCATTCGGATATCTCTCGTAAACATGTCGTAATGCCGGCCCATAGTTATTCTTGTCACTAACACTGGATGCATGTAAAACGCACGATAAAAATATGGCGGCAACTAAAAGCCAGAGGAAGTGTTGCATCTTGAAAGTATCTCTGCAAACTGAATATTAGACGAAGCACAGTGCTAACTTACCAAAACGTTTGCATTTTATATTTAAAAGATATTTTTCAAGGTCGCATCGAAATTTTAACTTTTTATGATTTTATGGCAGCATAATGGCTGTAAAATGGAAATAATACAGGTGCGGCCGAGGTTTGACCAACCAGTTATGCACAAACACAAAATATATCCGATGAAAGAGCTCTTCCAAATATGGATGACCTCTCTATCTCATAACGTCAAAAGTCTTTTGTAGGAATTTGTATAATTTTTATTTCAATATTTTGCATATAAAATAAAGTCGTGTTGCAGTCCGCTATTCTTAAGCGTACATTTATAATACAGGGTGGTTTTAAAATTTATAATATTTATTAAAAATATTTTCATTACAATTTCTTACATCTGGAAAAATTATTTTCATTAAAAATTTGTTTGAACCTGATTGAATAGATGATGGAATTGAGAGATTTTTATAGTTATTCTAGAGATTTTAATTAAATTATTTAATTTAAGAGGAAAAAACGCAACCACTTTACGCAGGTTTTTAAGGCCGAACCTTTCCGCTTTCCGGGTGGTGTGTGTGACTGCTCTTACCATTGACCGGATTCCGTCTAGTGGTCTACATCACAGGATCTGCAGCCTCATGGGGTCGGGAATGACTTTCCTATTATCTGGCTGACGAGGAGATGACGTCATAATGTCTGGATAGCTGGCCCCCGCGTAAGCTATTCAAGCTCTGTCTTAGCTGATTTTTAATAAAATAATGTCGACTTCTTGCTGGAATCGAACCAAGTACGCTTAGTTTAGTAAAATCTGAGGCGCTCTACTTTGAGGCCATGGAGGTGTTGCGTGAATGTTCTTCAAAGTTTCTGCATATGCGTCGAGTTCTGGGACACTTTCTATAGAGGCATCAGGACACTTTTCCGACTCTGGACATCAAATTACACCCCCCCCCCCCACCCATAGGGCGATATTCAGTATCGCACCATGTTATGAAATTCGCAGCAACAACAACAACTAATGTAGGTAGATATGTTGACTTAGATAAGTAATGGAAATTAGTAAAAGCATAAAATTGGTTTTCTAGTGTAATGACTTAACACAAATAAACAAATTGAGCGATTTATGATTTTATGTAAATGAAAGATTCCCAATTTCTGTTGCTGAAAAAAAAATAACAACGTAAGTTGCGTAATAAAAAAACTTTTATAAACAAGAGTGATCATGATATTCGATATCTAAAAATAAATCACGGCTTGGGATGGTAAGAAACATGAAGTACAATGCTAATTAAAGCCTTATCAGAAATTTTTAGGTGGCCATGTGGCTGGTAATTCGATATCGCCTCTTACATTCGCAGAGCCAAGTAAAGCAAACAAGTTGGTTAATTAATGTTTTTTTGCTTTTTTGTATCTGGTAGTGTTTATTGAAAAGTTTTACGTTTCATGAACATTTTATTTTATTAACGTTTTTCACATCAATTTCATTATGTTTAAATCTTAAGTCAAAGAAATAAAGTACATATAAAAAATAAAAGAAGAAATAAAGGGCGAAAAAGTACAAAAAAGTAAAATTAAAAAATAAACAATAAAACTGGGAGAAATGGTGCTTGACGTGAATAATCTAATTAAAGAAACAGAATCAGCACTTTTCAGTGCTAAAGAGACCCCTAAAGTGTTGGAAGGAGCTATAAAGCAATGGAGTGGAGACTTAAGGAAATTATGGGCAGCATTGAAAATTACGAGAACTCTTGGAGGAAAAAATTGCCTGACCAATGGCATATGTGCCGTAAGTGGATTTCGGTCCCAAATAAAACAGCTGAATTGGTTGATTGTGCTGGATATAAAAACCCAACCCAAATAGAGCAAACTACAATAGCAGCTGATTTAAATGGGAAGATGTTCAGTCAGAATTTCAGAATCATTTACGGACTGGAGTAATCGCCAATTTATCACATAAAGAGCCTTAATCAATTTTCGAAGATTATAGTGAGAGGTATTCGGTTCCCGATGACCATTAAGCGGATTCCACAATTCGAGAAGTAGAACAGCATATCTATCAATGTATACAAGTATATTGAAGAAGATGACCAAGAAGCAAAAAGAAGAATTCATCACACTACCAACATACCTGACAAAGAATAAAACGGAGAAACACATCAATCTTTTAATGATCTAGAATGAATACTCTGATGAGGATGATAACGAGAAAGAAGACAACGATGCTGCTGAATCAATCAAATACCACAACGTTTGGCTAAAGAATTTATCCCGGCTTTTGTCATCGCAACTCAGTAATGAGAATGGAAAGAAATATTCATGTGGCCGCTTCCATCACTTCTCTTACACATCTTTTATATATTAGAACATCACATGGAGGACTGCAAGAATTCGATTGCCAACAGAGGATCAGAAGAACTTATCTTTTATGAACTACAGGAATAAGGTAGAAGCACCATTTACTATATATTCTGACTTAGAATGTCTTTAATAGAGGATACTGATAAGAACAAATATCAAATTCATGTTCCATGTATAGTATAGGATATTTTGTGAAATGTTTAGAAGACCCAACGTTATCGTTTTACAAATGCTATCGTGGTGAGGATTGCAGTGAGTGGTTTACGGGTGAATTGAGAAAATTTTCCGAAGCCTTAAAACAGTTTTACTTTGCTCTATGAATCAACTTACAACTGAAAAGCAAGGGAATTATAACAAAGCCACTGTCTGTCATATTTGTGAAAAATTATTTGTGTATGAAGATAAAAAGGTACACTATCCACTGTCATTTTACAGGTAAGTCCAGAGGTCCAGCACATGAGGGCTGTACTAATATTGATTTTAAGGATAGTCACATAGTTCCAGCCATTTTCCACAAACTTAGCGGTTATGATTCCTATTTAAGTATAAAAAATCTAGCATCAAACCTAGAAGGCCGCGTTGATTACTGCCTATTAACAAAGGACGTTATATTTCATTCACGAAACATTTAATCGATCATCCAATTAAATTTAGATTCATTGATTCATTTAAATTTCTTGCAAGTACCTTAGATATCCTTAACCATTTTACCCAATTTCATCATTTATCCAATAAGCAGTTTCAATTCTTAACATGTAAAAATATTTACCCTTACTATTATTTTAGTGATTCTTCTAAATTCTCTGAAACTTCTTTACCTCCCATTTCAGAATTTTACAATAAACTTAATGACTCTAATGTTAGTCAAGAAAAATGTGCACATCCTCACAAAGTCTGGAATGAGTTTTCAATGAAAAATTTGGGCGAGTAATCCGATTTGTATTTAAAGACCGATGTTCTTCTGTTGGCGGATGTTTTTGAACAATTCCGTACAAGTTGCTCCCAAACATATGGACTAGATCTCGCTCACTATTTCACACTTCCAGGTTAGTGGGGCATAAGAGATGGCCTAGCCAATGCTCCAAACATTATTTCAAATTAATACATATCCGACTATGATCGCACACAGCCTTCAAAATTTATGATTTATAATGATATTAAAAACCATTATGGTTGGGCGATGTGCCAACATTTACCCTACGGAGGATTCAAATGGGTTAATCAAGTTACAATTATTGATTATTATATGATAACTTCATAGAACGTAATTATAATTGAATTATTATTTTATCACCTATATTGCAGGTAAAGGTGTCCGACAGGATTTTCATATAAACCTGTAGCAAAAAAAATTCATTGTTGCCAAAACTTTAAAGTGACGATACCATTGTCGAGTAATGGAGATTATCGGAAGGTTATATCATTTCAATCACTTCAAATACAAACATTTTTGGCATTCTGAAATTCTTTATGAATACAGCCTGTAGTACTAATGGAAAGCGTGAGCTCTAATATGAACAGCAAAAGAGCAAGATTAGCCTGCGCATTAAACATTAAAAAGGCCTTCGACACTGTTTGGACAACAGGACTGATATATAAGATGAGATGTCAATTCGCTTTTCACAAACACATCTGCACAATCATCTGTCAAATAGATCATTCAGGATCAAGATAAAAGACACCATCTCCGAGTTTCCAAATTGATACAGGGGTACCAGAAGGCTCAGTATTAGGTCCCATTCTATACAGTATTTACACCTCGGATATCCCCAAACCTGAACAAAGCGATTGTAGAGTAGGGATTATATGTTTTGTTGATGATATTCTCCTGTACACATCGCATCTCAATAAGGTCATAATGAGAACTCGTGTTAACAAATACTTAAAGATCTTAACGAGCTATGTGTCAAAATGGAAAATAAAAGTTGACATCAGTAAGTGTGAATCCATTTTATTCAAGGGTAGCAGGAGAAATACCCTCAAAAATAATTGGAGACACTTGGATCGCTTTCGTTTATATTTTAACAATACCGATATCCCTGTGAAAAAAAAAAATAAATACTTCGGTGTAATCTTCACGGACAATCTACTTTTTTACCGGCATATTGACTATATTTTAAAAAAGACAAAGAATTGTAACTCCAGCCTATACAAAGTACTGAAAGCATATTCAAAATTAACTGTTAAGTTAAAATTAGTCCTCTACAAACAAATGTTAATATCGATACTGGGATACGCTTTCCTCATCTGGTTCAGTATCAGCTCTGCACAGATTGAAAGGCTCAGAGTATTTGAGAGAAAGGTACTACGCAACTGCATTAATTACCAGAGACGTACAGGCTCATACACTTGGATGAGTAACCAACGAGTATATAATAAAGCCAGAACTACCACAATTGACTGCTTCCTTATAAAAACAGCGACTAAATTTTTGGAAAAGCTGAATTATGTTGAAAACCCGTTAGTGCAAGATTAAATACCACCCTCCTTCCCATCTAAAGTGGCTAATTGCCAATGACCTACTATTTGTAAAAGACAACCTCCTGCATTATCACAGGGTCTATACCGAATTATTGACAGCATAGTCTATAACACCTCACAATACATCAAATCACCGTAATCACAAATAACACTAACATCATCCACAACAGTACCAACAAAAAATACATACATACATGGTCCTACAAACTCCTACAAACCTAGGAATAAGTTACCCTCTAAGCTAAATGTAAATATTTTTTAAATTTGTAAATAATTGCAAATATATTTTACCTCTTTTACAAACTAAGCTAATCTAAGCTAAGCTAAGTTAATTTATAACTACACACACTGCACGCACACACATTAATCATAGCTCTTTTTAAGCCATTTGTTACAGCAACTCAAATATTAATTTAGAAACCTTAAATTTAACTAAATCTATAACTTGTTAGACTAATGATAATAAAATAAGTTTTTTGGTAGTAAAAACAGTATAATTTCATTTTAGTACGTAAGCACCAGTTTTTGTAAATAATTATCTAAAAGGCATTAAAAATTTGTTTCTGTTAAATGCAAAAAATTTTAGCATTCTGAAATTCCTTTATGAATACAGCATCAGAAATAGCAAACGGATCCAAGTCGTCCCTCATATTCCTGAGAACTATGCTCTGTCCACGGCTCTAATTATATAATAATTTTAAATTTCACAAATTTGTACATTATTTATATAATATACATGAATTATATAAATATGTACTTACTTTACAGCATTTTTATCCAACATTTTGGAATTTTAAACAAAACAAAATTTCTGTGACTGTCACGATAAAAGATTCAAGCGTACCTTGGGGAGCAACTCTTATGTTTCAAAAATATTTTATAGCTATTTTGGTTGGATAGAAAATCAAATCTCTTAAAAAGAAATCTTCACAAAAGTTAAGAGATCTGCTGACATCTGACGTCTCTTAACTCTTTACGCAAAATACCAATTTCTGCTAACGGGCTTTGACAACCCAGTTAAGAGGCTAAGAGCTCTTATCTCTTACGTAAAATCAGGGGCCCAGTTTCTTATTACCTAATTCTATAGTAAACTTAATAATGTCGTTTAATTTTTTAAAACATGAATCATGAAATTTTGAAATTGTCTGTCTGTTCTCAAGTCAACCAAATATAGAAGACATTGTCAACATTCCTTATTCAGGTAAAGGATTTCTGAGAATTAAAGAGATTTTTCTCAAGAGAATTAACTAAACCCATAGTAAGGCCATGCTTCTGTATGTATATTTTATTGTTGAACATGAAATAATTTGGTTGAATGCAGAGATTGGATAAATTAATTAATTGTGATACTTTTTCGGGGCTATCTATCTTTTGAGAAATCTTATAATTCAATATATTTACCAGTTTTCCAAAGAGAATTGAAACTAAAAGGCTAGAAACATCAAATGACATCAATTTCAGGTTTTGGTAAGAATGGAGAAATTCCTCATAATTCTTAATAGATTATTTTGGATTAAAACTCAACTCCATAGGGATTAGAGAGATTTTTTTAACAATTAAATAATTGTTGAGCATTTTCTTTTTTATTGATTTTAAAAATATTAAATCACTACTGTCGGCCTGATTACATCCTTTAATAGCTTTAATTACCCTAACGCATTCAGATTTACCAACTAAATCAGCATATTTAAATTCTACATATGCATATTAAAATTTTAAACACAAAATACTTCCACCAAGTGCAAACAATGCATTCAATTAATGTGTTAATATTTTCTAATTTGACTGTTGTCATGGTGGTGTACATAACGAAAACACCATGAGTCCGCTCGTAACAAAAGCCAATACGAAACGTTTCATCGTAAAAGTAGTAAGTTAAACTGAGCTTCCGATGAGCTGCCCAAAAGAGATTTTGAATTTTATAAATGGTAAAGTGACGACAAGGTCGGTATGTAGGTATGTCTATCTTGTCCATATGGTTCTTACTTACTAACTATTGTGTGAATTACAAAAAGTGTTATGAATCCACTAAACCAATTATACAAAACTACCTAATCTCGGATTCATAAAGATGACCTAAATAAAACGCTATCCCCAAATCTCTAAATAAATCTTAAATACATTTCATCCAGTTAACACATTCATATTGCCTAACATCTTACCATCATTTTACCCCAAAATGTATTTCACACAGTATTCAAGAAATTCATTACAAATCTCAAATTACGAATTCTTAAACACACCAAAGTGAATGCAATAATACCCTAGGCAGACGACGTGCTAGAATGATCATTGATCCAATTACGTATATGATCGAATGATCATTAGTAAGATAAGCAAACGACATATAGACGGTAATTCGATTTGACAGATGGCAGTTGTCAATTTTGTAAATTAAAAACTGCGAATTGTAAAGTAATTTGAAAGTAAAATGGAATTGAGCCTTGTATCCGATAGCATACTCGTAAATATTATAAATAAAATACAAAGTTATAAGTGAAAATCAAAAATGTTAAGACAATTGCAATAATTTCAAACTTGCAATTTCACAAATGACATCTGACAGTGATGGGTGGAAAATCAGCTGACTTTTCCAAAAACTTGCAGTTTCTCACCACTGAAGGCGCACTTATCGGCAAGACGAATGACGAGCAATGCATAATTACAAACGAATGAGCTTGTAATAGCGTAATTTGTGCAATGGTGAAACGAATGACCATTACGCTAATGATCCAATAACACACTAGCTATGCTATGATCATTGCTCCGTCAATGATCATTAATATGTCCCGTGTGCCTACGGTATAACTCCCACAAACAATAAATAACAGTCATCAGGTGTTCGATGCTCTATCTCATTTAGCTCGTGCCTAAAATGATCATTATTTCTTCAATACGAAAGAAGCAAAACAAGTGGAATATGATCTGGCACAAAATATTCGCTACCAAGCGTATTAAAAACAATTCATTCATGAAACCGAATGAAGAAAATCGTCGCCAAGCTATTCAGCAACACGTGACTACGTGTCACCGATCGAGCTGAGACCGGCAAAATTACCCAACAGGTGCTCCCTTGAATGGGTGCACTTCTTTACGTTGTTAAGGTGACATCAAAATTCATGAAATACGATGACCCTGAAAATTGTTATGCATGGAATCGATTGCCGAACTTTTTGGACGATTGTTATTTCCGTTTGATTTCTGGAATTCTATGATTTTCGCTGAAATTTCCTGATTTTGTTATTCAAAACAGAAAATTGAGCGATCATCAATTTACCTTCGAAAAATTTCTGAATATTATGAAGTTTGTGGAGGGGAGTAACATCCTCGTGTAAAACGATTGTATATAAATATGAGGATGGTTGGATTAGGGATGGCAAAGAGTAGTCGAACTAGGAGAGTCCCCCTACCAGACATAAGGCCTCGCAAGTTAAAAGTTACAAGCACAGTAAAGATTATAGAGTATTAGCAAAATATTAAAAGTGTTAAAAGTGCTGTGTCGACGAATCGCCCAAAAGTTCAAGGGCTACAGAAATTTATAATAAAATTCTTATAAAGCTAATAAAATATGATTTAACAGAAACGACTCTTTTTTTTTATATTGCGTTACCCTCGAAGAAGAATAACAAGATATAACACAACTACTATTTCCCAACTAATTTTTAGTATAAAACTTAAAACAATTAAATTTAAATTTATTCATGTTGTGTGCGAGTATACGCAGGTGAAATACAGGTTTTGGCAAATATATGTTTCAAATTAGTGTAGATATTCATACTACTTCAATCTATATGACAATTATGATGCGATTTGAAAAAATCAAAAAAATATTGGGAAGATAGCTTACGACTGGAAGAGACGGTCATTTGCGAAGAAGAATTTATGGGAGACAAATGTCTAATAATAATGTGGGAAATTAGATTTAATAAGAGAATGTTGCGGTTCCAACATGAAAATGTGAGAAAGTTGAGTTTTAGACTTTCTCACTACCAAGCCATGGGTTTTGTTGTTGCAGTTTGGTATGGGTCTGGATCTGATAGATCCGGTGTCTGATTTACGTCACGTGTTAGGTCAATGTATGTAACTCGCGTATACCGATCCGTTTCTCAGTATATAGAGACAGACTTGTGGTTGAGCGCAAAAGGCAACATTGAAATTTAATTATGTTAGAGACTAGTTTTTATTTCTGTCGCTTTTCAATATGAATTTTCTCGGCTAAAACTACTAAAATTTGAGACGGTTGCAGAAAAACTCTGAGTAGCAATTCTGGCAAACTGCCGTTCAAGCCTTAACTCCGGCATAAAAATACTTTTCTGGTAACTCTGTGCTTGTGCTTACAGTCTTATATTCTATCTACATACATTCGAGGTAGAATTGATGGATGATGGGGAACATAGAGTTGCCAGCAACATTTTGTGCAATTTTTGAATTCATTTCATATGATACAAAGGTACAATTTCAGAATTTAGCGGACTTTATTGTTTAATTAGCTTACAGACTTAAATTTAATAGACAGTAAACTGATTGACTGTATAAGTAGGATATAAGCACAATTGAAAGTATGATATCAGCAAAGGAGCTTTTAAATTCCGGAAAGAATACTGAAGTGTTATGGTCTGAAAAAAATTTCCAATTCTTGTAATTAGATTTTTTCTCGTTTAGTTATATGTTCTGAAATGCGTCGTATTGCGGTCCCTTAAAACTAGGGTCCGGTGCAAGTGTCCCCGCCCCCTCCCCCCCCTCCTCCTCATAAATCTGGCCCTGTATGAAGGACCTGATTTCAATATAACCAGGCTTCCAAAACCGGACGAGGCGGTTAGTTTTTGCTTCTAATTAATAATTTGATTTAGAATCGTAAAAATAAAAAGTTTTTTCTTAAAATTCCTCTATTCCGTCTGCCCGATTCTAAAAAATTGTGAGTTCGAATCCCACACAGAACAAGATTAAAAATAACCAGAATCTACCCATACCAAGGCATATAAAAAATTTTATTTTAGCATTCGCATCCGTCTGCTTCTCTGGTGTAAATTGATTAATTACATTTGGACTGAAGACCATTTTAAAGTTTAAATAGAATTATCATATGTGTATTTGAAATCATTTAAGTATATGTACGAGTATATGATCAATTTCTTGCTACTTGTACTTGTAAATTTTAAGTACTATGGTCAGGACTTGTAATTAATTCCGACAAAACTACTTAATATCTGGTCTTAAGTACTTATAAGTACTGACAAACTGAAATTCAGATTTGCAAACACCAAATTTTAGATCTCTGCGTTTCTGAGTTTATTTCTAATGACGAGGAAGTTCCCGTAGACAGTTGTCAATCTCAAATCTTCAAGGAACTAAATAAGTAAAACCTTGGACTGGTAAATATATCGTTACAACTATTAGATTGCAAAGTATCTTAAGATTGACTATACAACTATCAATTTGAAGTTGCATATAGAGTTACCCGCAAAAATTGGAAATTTGGCAAAATCCTCCAGAAAATTAAAAAAATAAGTATTGCTTTCCTTGGTATACAGCATTTTTTCCGACCCAAGAAAACTGAAACTTAGTCAATAAAATTGGACCGAAATAATTAAATAATTTACAAAAATGAACTAACTGTGGCTGAATTCTTAATTTTTAAATAAATTAAACTGAAATTGGAAGAAAAAGGAGCAGCAAAATTGAAGCTCACAAAATAAATATATTTTTTCTTTATATTATGAGAAAGATTATATGTTCGCAGGATTTTGGAAGGAAAGTATAGTGTGTGTGTTGTGTACAATTCTCAGATATGTTGTTTTGTTGATTGTTGATATAGTGTAGGTGCTGGATGGAATCATGTTCAAATATGGGTGACATTTGTGCCGAATAAAACATCTCCATCAAAAATAAGAAAATAAACCATAAACAAAATAATTGGTTGACTTCGATCGCTAAGATGACATGACACTAATGTCTATCGTAGACATAAAAGGAAAATATTTCGTCTCTAAGACTGAAGTTAATTGAAAATAATTTCACTATATTTGCAAAATGCATTGAAATACAAAACAAAACAAAAATACTTGAACATCTATGGTAGACGATTAGAGATAACCATACTGATGAGACCTCTCCGATCGTTGGGTCGAAAATTTGAAAAACATCAACATACGACCTGGTGCGCTTTTCCTAATAACCGCGACCCCATATGGCAGCTTCATCATTAGCATAGCTACTGCAGACTAAATAGCGAAAATATACAATTCCAGAAACTGAAACAAAACCTCGAGGCATGTTTAAATAGTTGGTATACCCTCTATGATGATGATAGAACTTCCTTCAAACTTTCCAATAATCCATAACTTTTCCTCCTTGTTTTTTTTTTTGATATTGTGTTAACCCAAGCTCAGGGGATTCCGTATGATGCAAAGCTCAGCTTGGCTTGAAGGAAGATTGGAAGGGAATTCGGGAGCAGGAGGAGAGTGGAGAAGGTGCCGATGTATGTTACTCTTAAACTTTCGCAGATTGTTTGTCAGAGGAAAGACAAAGGATGGTAGACTGTTCAATATTCGCACAGTGCGGGATAAAAAAGCATCACGGAATTTTACAGTACGGCCGAAAGTATTTTGAAGGGTGAGAAAATGTGTGCGGTTTGCAGCGCGAGTATTGCTTGCGGGAATTATTCCACAAGAGATCAGCTTAGATATTTCATTGGAACATTGACCATGCATATAGCGATAAAGGAGCGAAAGGCACCCAACATTGCGGCGATGCTTCAGTGAGCCGATATGACAAGTGATTGCCACATCGCCAATGAGCTAGACGGCACTCCTCTGAATAATGTCCAATGAAGCTAGGACTGTGCGACCAGCCCCATTTGATGACCAGTGTTTGAGAAGCCATGCAAAGGTACTAAGCGAAAATGATTTGCATCTAAAAGAAAATAACGATGAATTGGAAATTTGAAATCATAAGCTTGACCTTTAACAACTTTTGACAACATTTAAAAATGACAATGCTACAGCAAATGTTTCGATTTATGTGAAAAATATCGAACGTAAATGAAAGTTATGTACGTCTATACGCGATGTACTTTGTCCCAAACAATAAAAGTTGATAGCTGCTTTTATTTTGTGGGTCTGAATAAATTGACTTTGTTCGGGAGAGCATCAGTACCAATTATGGATGTACATAATACCTATATTATGTACTAATTCAATCTATTTGATGCGATTTGACAAAAAAAAAATATTGGGAAGATTGCTTACGACTGAAAGAGGCGAACAAGAATTTAGAGGGGAGGGACTTTCTTACAGGCTGCATAAACTTTGAAATCCTACAGTGAGTAGAATATTATCGCACAAAACATCAACTGATGGTGAGATACTTTTGCTATCCGATGTTACTCGAGGAATTAAAGGAAATTTATCTCTGAGGTTGTGAGTTATTTTTATTATATGTTTTTCCAATAGTCAATACGCTATAACGCAACATTATTTAATATCAATTTTCACCATCAGTATTTTCTCACACGAAATAATTAAAATCACTTAACACATCATCTGGAAATTTTTATTTAACTATTTTCACCATTACACAATTCTTATCCTCCTAATAAACTGGCTATTGATTTTGGAGCAATCGGCGATGGAATGTACTCTTTATCAACTGAAAAAATGTATGTTCCTTTATAATTTGGCACTAATTAAATTAATAAAAACAAATTAATTAACATACTAGATAAAACTTGGAATCCATTCTCGTCCGCAATATATTTGACCGTGTAACCGAGCCCAAGTGCACCATGATGTTCTATATAATAATAAGATCCTTCAACACTGTACACTTTTGTGCCATTTACATCCTTTAAGGTTCCAGTTACTTCTTCCGAGGGAGCTCTTTAGATATTTTGTCAAACATATTAGCTAACAAATTTTAATAAAGTACACAGTTCAACTTACGTATAGTAATAACTACCATCCGGATACCTCTTATTAATAAATTCATATCTATCCTTACTAGCACTGGATGCATATAAAACGCATGATAAAAATATGGCGGCAACTAAAAGCCAGAGGAAGTGTTGCATCTTGAAAGTATTTCTGCAAACTGAATATTAGACGAAGCACAGTGCTAGCTTACGTAGATCTGAATTTTATATTTATAATATCTCTTTCAAGGTCTCAATTTTAATTTTTATAATTTGATGGCAGCATATAGCTGTAAATTGAAAACAACACAATTGCGGCCAAAGCTTGACCCATCAATTTTGCACAAACATAATATATCCGATGCGAAAGCTCTTCCTCATATGGATGACCTCTCTATCTCATAACGTCAAAAGTCTTTTGTAGGAATTTGTATAATTTTCATTTTTATATTTAGCATATTAGTTATATGCCCAATGCCCTGAATCACAACCATAAAGTCAATACATCAATATATTGTCCTATACAATATATTGATGTACCTCATAAATGACCCTGAAATTCAAAAATTAATTTCATTCAAAATTTCAATCTAAATTCAAAATGCATTTAGAAATGCATTCCCATATTATAACAAAATCAAATTTAAGCATAAATTGCATTTTGTCATCAGACACACATTCCACTCACACGGTATGCATACTTACCTACACACAGTGTCTTCTTACTTTTTTTCCGTATGTACAGTGTGCATACGTACATTACTTTCTTCCTCCAATCTAATTGTATGTACATACATACATACAATTATCACAATTATTCGCGCCTTCTTAAAACTAATATTGCAAGCCGGACGCACAAGTGCATATCGGATTACAATTTTTTATTGATGCATATAGCTCGCATCAAAACTTTTTGCATTTTCTTACGTACGTTTTTTCAATTTTTAAACCGTGAAGTAAAGATCTAACAGAAAATCATCCGGTAATTCTTCCTCAGTTGTGATCTTAAAAAAAATAAGAATAGTTGCAAAAATAATTGATATAGTTATAAAATTTAACTAAACCTGTGTAACTGAGAGAGGTGTTTTCCACAAAACCTGTTATAAATAAAATAATTAACAACAGTGAAAAGTTCTTGTTATCATTATTCGTCGCCTGGGTTTGAACATCCTCGCCAATCGCTTCTTCCTAGACGTTTCGGGAAGAACGAGTAATAGGCCTAATATAACAGTTGCAGTCCGCTATTCTTATGCGTACATATGCAGGGGTGACCTTAACATTTATAATAATTATTAAAAATATTTTCTTTATAATTTCTCGCATTTTCATTAAAAATTTTTTTTTGAACCTGATTGCATAGATGATGGAATTGAGACATTTTTATAGTTATTCTAGAGATTTTAATTAACTTGTTAAATTTAACCCATATATTACCAAGCATGTATAATCTCGTTCGATTTGTGTGAAACTCATGTCAGTTCATATTGGGATTCCTATAAACAAAGGGATGTATCGAAAAAAAAAAATCAGGTAGTCGTTTTAGAGTTTCAAAACCTTTCCATAAATGGAACAGTGGGAAAGCATGCCTCTGTATTTACTTACTTGTATAATGAGATAATGAAAAAAAAAACAAATTTATTCAAAAACGTTTATTATTAAATGAACTTATAGTAACTGTTATATGTTTTTTTTTTTTAGTTAGAATGAAAATCGACAGAACATTTCTGATGCAAGGCAACGTTGCAACTTCCACATTTCATTGTAGTGTTTTTGTGACATAATCCAGATGCTAGTAAGATGCTAGTAAGAAGAAGCTCCTATCTGTCATTGCAAGTTTCTGTTTTCATGCTTGTTTTTTTGTTAATTTAGTGATTTTATCGTTAATTATTTGATGTTCGTGAGTGATATTGTAATTTAGCCATTACTGTGCCATAGTGCTGTTTGTTATCATCTGCTTGTTTTGCACTCGGCTTGGTTTTTAATGCTAATTTGTGACTGCAGCTGCGCTGCCCTTTTTGTTTGCCGGTTGAGGCCAAAACCCTCGAGAATACTTCCCAAGCCATGAAACAGAAATCTATATGTGTGCGTTCGGAGTCCGTTTTCTAAAATGCTCTATATTGATACTTATGGAAAAGTTCCAAACATTGGTTTTAGATATGTCATAGAACCTCAACTACTATCCATACAAGAAAATAGTCTTCCAGTAATTTAAAGCTTGGTTCCTTACCTTCCAAAAGGCTGAATTTCCGATATAACTTACTTACCAAAATAATAAAATAGTTTTGATTACAAAGTAACCTTACCATTTTACGCTCAATAACGCTCAGCTGAGTGATAATTGCATGTGTTTATGTGCAACCGGAGTCCGAATCTGTAGGCAGCTACATTCGGTATCATCAATGGCATGCCATGACGGGACAGCGACATTACAATGATTACTCAGCTGAGAATTTTTGTTTGAGGAATCGTTGTCATTTGGTTGAGATAATTTTTTTTAAATAATTTTGTTAGGAAAGTTATGAAAATTTTATTACGGTTCGGAAGATAAGAAAGCAAGCTTAAGATTAACAGAACGCCATTTTTCTGTATGAATAGTAGTTTAGGGCGGAGAAGCTAATCAAATCAAACTTTTGTCACTTTTACATAAGAACACTGCAAATATTTTAGAATGTAAGGACTACGTTGGGCCTCGCATGTGGTAGGGAGGGAGTCTGTTTCATGGCTTGTGAAGTATTCTCGAGGGTTTTGTTGAGGCTCATCGCTCCTGCTCATCTGTATTGTTTATTGATTTTTTTCTTTTTTGTGAATTGGGAACTTCTTCTTAATCGCTGGTATTTCTTTCTAATTTATTTTTTATTTCTTTCTAATTTATTTTTTATCTATTATATATATATTCATTTTTCATTTGTTATTGTTTTCGATTTTATTTCCGCCCTCTATTTGTGAATATTCTCGCTTTGCGGAGATAATTGTGCATTTTCGTTATTCCCTTCGCGGGCTTAAACCATTCAACGGGCAGGTACATTGTGTTGTGTACCTAAAAAGCCTAAAATAAATACCTAATTATAATGTAACAAAATTTAAAAAATATTAAAATATTTCATACATAAAATTTTCACATAAGCTAACCATGCCTAAAACATGGTTAGCTTATCTATTTAATCAGTGAAGAAAATTGCGTCAGCAACTTTCTTCACATTCCATAGAGTTGAAACAAAATTATTCAGCAAAATTTGCCAGTAGAAATATTTAATGTGAAAAATAAAATAAAAGACAAATCGTACCTTCAGTACGATTTGTCGTGGAAATTGCAATATGTATGTACGAACGTACATACATATCACAAAAAGGCTTTCGCGATAAGAACAGCGCGCCGCGAAAATACATTGTATATATACGCGCGCGGCAATTTTAATCTTCGTGACGGTGGCTGATGTTTATAAAAGCATCAAATTTCAAGCCTCCGTCCAACGAAAAATATTCTGGACTTGTCTAAACAAGTCCAGAATAAATGAAAATTTTCTCAGGGTGAAAATGCAACTATGCATTTTCTACCCTGAACGAAGGCTCTTGATCGCGGCAAAAGTGATCAAAAACCGAGTTGGATTCTAAATTTTGATTACGGCGGATCGGGAGTGAATCAAAAAGTTGATGGAATAAAATGATATCACGGAAAAGAGTTGGTTGTTTGAAAATCTCTGAATGTATAACTTGGTGACGGGTCGGTCTCGGTTCAGTTAATTAAAAAAAAAAAGAGAACAACAAAAAAAAAGAAAAGTAGAGTTGGGCTTAAAAATTTGCGTGTAATAGAGTCGGCACAAAAAACGGTAAAAAGAAAACTAATTAGGATTAAAAAAAAGGAGTTCATGCGATAATCAAAGTAGTATGTAAATTGGTAGTATTAAAAAGTAAGTTTGTAAATTTCATTAGCTTTCGGAATAAGTGAACACGATTAAGTTACTGAAAAAAAAGTCTGTAAACAGTGTACAAGTGCCAGTGCAAAATAAAAAGAAGAGAGTTTAAACAAAACAAACAAATGTCTTTTGGATTATCGTAAGATCCTCAATTCCACAAAAAGGAACGTAACAGATGTTTCTCGCATTTAAACGTAATAAAAAATAACTATGACACTATTAATGCCAAAATGCTGTATAAAGAATATATTAAAGCAAATAAAGACACATGTATGGATTTCAATCCTAATAAATTAGCTAACAATATTTTAAATTGTTAATTGAACATTACAAGATACTTATCTTAGATCACAAGCTTTATTTGTACCGAGGATAAAACGAAGCAATATCGTAGGATCATGTTCATACTTTACTTGACTTTTATTTGATTCTTTGTTATGTTTAAAAAAATTAATTTATTTAAGTGAATTTTTTTGTTAATTTTATAATAAAAATTGAAAAATGGAGGTAGGCTTTTTTAATTGTAGAGCTTAGTTACATTATTTCTAAACGACTATATAATAAGCCCGCAGTAAGCCTACATATCGTCGGTGATACTGCATAACCGCAAGACTATTAATATCACTACCGCATAAGTTAAAGTCAAAATAAAATTTTCAGCAAACACTAAACTTCTTTTTTTTCGATTACAATGACAAAATTATTTCTACTGAACTCTAGGATAGGACGAGAAATATCATATTTTTGGATTTTAGACATAAAATTTCAAAAAAAAAGTTGTAGTTTCATAGTCAATGGACTTTCGAAATTATCCCACTATGATTTTAATAGTTTATGCTACTTTTCGTGCACTTCTCGCCATTCCCTATAGAAAAATGTGCAATATACTAGGAGACAAATACAAACAAAATGGAAATGTGCTTTTCTGACTGCACAAACTACACACATTGCCTTTTTGTTCGCACATTGATTTGTTCAGTTATTGCAGTGTTTCTCAACCATTTTAGCTTGACTACACACTATAATATCTGGAATTATTTATGGCACATCTGAAAATAAATAAAATATATTAAAAGACTTTTAAAATAAATAACTTCCGTAACTAAATTACACTAAAATGTAAAAAATATTTTTTTTTTCTCAGTGATATACATTACAAAAGTTTCGTTGCAAATTAGAAATGGTCCAACTAACATTAAATCTTAAAATTTTGGGCATCCATAACTGTAATCACAATTGTTTAACTGGAACTGAAGCCCAAGCTTTTAAGATTTAATCTAAGTTGTAGAATTTCTTATTTTACAACGAAACTTTTCTAGTGTAATATAGCTAAGAAAGAAAAATTATTTTTACTTTTTAGTGGAATTTATTTATGAAAATTATTTAAGTACTTTAAAAGTTTTTTTTTTAGTATATTTTATTTTCTACTTTTTAGTCGTGTCGTAAATTTTATACACTCTCTCCACTATCAACTCAGGAATTTCGAAGCCCGACTCTCAAATCGCGACTCATGAAACTTGATCCTCGAGTCTTGAATCTTGGCTGCCGACTTTCGAATCTCGAGTCTCGATACTCAAATCTCGACTCTCGAATCTCCACTCATATCACACATGGCCCAAATTGGACAACCCCAAAACCCTACAAAACCTAAGAAAATTTTACCCATCGGAAAGCTCCCTATTCAGTCATTCTAAATCAAAAACCCCATGTAAATCCATCCATGTTGACTACACTAAAACTCTTTCGACACGAACGGCACTCTCAGCCACTCGGGCACAAAGATATTTAGTCAAAGGTTAGTGAGTTGACAAAAGTTATTTAAAAATATTAAAAAAAAAAAAAAAAATTATTTTTTTACGAAATTTATTCAATGAGAGGGCCGAGCCTGTTTCTTTGAACAAGCCATATCAAAACATTGTGGCAACACTATGAAGAAAGAGCATTAAAGCTAATTCAATAAAAATACATGGTCGCATCAATGAGGTCGGCTAGTAGGTAACTTGTTCACCTTAATGTACAAAACACAATTAAAAGAACGCTGGTTTAGGCTTTCAAGCCACGTTGGCTCTGCTATAGCCGAAGAATCCTGGTTGTAATAGGTCATATTAAAGAGCAGAGTCTACAGTTTACAGTTTTTATAAAAAAAAGTTATGTTAACGACCTTTTTGCAAAAATAATAGAGGTCAAAGTAAAAAAAAAGGAAAGAAAATCCGAAATTTTTAGTTTAGACCTTCATAACTTCTGAGGGGAGAGGGTACGGCGCTGGTTGAGCTGTCGTTGGAAAGGCCATGAAGTTCTGCATACAGTGAGCCCTTAACTGTGACCATACGCCCTGTAGTTTTTAAGATACAGGATGTTTTGTGAAAACCTAGCTTTTTTATGAATCACCCTGTAACTTCTAAACGGTTGATATTGCCCCCCCCCCCCCCCCCTGCCATACAATTTTTGGTTCGTCTAGGTGAGTACTATCACCTCCCGCTCTATGGACCTCCTAAGGGGAAACACCCTGTATATGTACATAATATGTATATTATGTAGTAATTCAATCTATATAGAACCTATAGAATTGGCCAACAGTTACGATGCGATTTGTTAGACACAAAAAAATGTATTACGAAGATGGCTTATGACTGGAAGACGCATATGATCCCGAGAAAAATTTAAAGGAGATTGACTTTGTTAGAGGCCGAATAGACTTTAAGTTCTTAGAGTAAGTGGAATATTATCGGACAAAACATGAACCGAAAGTGAGATACTCTTACCATCCGTTATTCTTCGAGGAATTAAAGGAAACTTACGCCTGGTGTTGTGACTTCTTTTTATTAAATTCCCTATAACGCGACGTCATTTTACATCGATATTGAATCGCAGCATTTTCTCACCCGGAATAATAAAAATCACTTAACATCATCTGAAAATTTTTATTTAAATATTTAATCATCACACAATTCTTATCCTCCTAATAAACTGGCTATAGATTTTGGACCAATCGGCGATGAAAGGAATTGTTTTTTAACTGAAAAATGAATGTTCCTTTATAATTTGGCACTAATTAAATTAATGTTATAATAATTTCTATTACAGAAGAAAGGTGCTATTATTCTCCCTGTCTGGAGGATCTTTTACAAGGGAATTCTACTGGTAAAATATATCAAAAGTGATGTTATTCATAAACTCATTTCCATGAGCAAGAAATAGTTCTAAAATAATTTCTCTCTGTCTAAGGTTGTGTGATCTCCATCTAGAGCACGGCACATAACAATACAACAGTAATTCAGGAATGTGTGTAATTAGAGAGCTCAAATTTTGTGCACTGGCTTGTAAAAAAAATAAATAAGTTTAAGCTCGAAAATGGAATAAATCGGGTAACTCCTTCGTGGGGTTGTCATACAGAAATTTCGTTTTTCACTATATATTTGGACACTATGTATCTGAGAACGCCCCGACGTAAAGAATTGAAATTTTGTACACGGCGTTTTCTTAAAATTAATAGGATTTCAAAATATACTAAATAGAGCAACCCGTTAACTTTTTTTACAGAATTTGTATAGATCCTGATCCTTCGATCAATTTGTGATGAGAGAAATAATTTATTTCGTTTGTTCCCCATTATTATGCTAAATATCTGCAAAGCGCTACTTTTCGGAGTTCGAAAATCTCTAGTACCACTTGTCCCACCGAGTGAATAATTTAAAGGAAAAATCCGCACTTCTTTCAACAAATTACAAATATTTGTAAATGGTGCTTCAGAATGTTTGTCGTTTTTGAAACTTAAAAATAAAATACCAGAATTAGTTCAAACTCGATTTAATTACTGTGAAATCAAAGAGCGGTTTTTGAATTAAAATTATCAATTACTCGCTAGAGCATCACTCTTGGAATAGTGATGATTTTGTTTCTGATTCTTTGCTTTAAAACATTCAAATTGGGTAGTACCTAATGGGTTGAAAACTTTACTTTTTAAGTAGCCCCATAGGAAAAAATTGGCAGGCGTCAAATCTGCACTTCTGGGTGGCCAGTTGATGTTTCCTCCGCAACTAATAACTATTTCAAAGAATAAATTGTAAAAAGCAGCTAATGAGTCATTGTGGCGTAGGAAGTCTCTCCATATTGCTAGAAAAATGTCTTGCGGTTGAAGCAAATTTGATCTTGCATTTCTGGAACCAAAAATTCCGGATCATATGGTCATATGAATCCAAATTGACGGTCTGAGTTATCCTCAAAAAAGTATGGGCCGATAATTTCTTTACTTGATACTATTATTATTATTCAATTTAAGGGTACACGAAGAAAAATGAACATGTCAAATTGAACGAAATCATTGTTCAAATCCATCGATTTCGAGTTCAAAACAGCATTAGTGGCGCTTAACGTTTGTTTTAACACTAAGTAAACGCTCATATTGTACGCATGTATCCTGTTGGCAAAAATATTCACATCAAACAACTTTATGTTCATTTCAATCATATAAAATGTTCAAGAAATGGAATATTTTTTTCATGCAAATTCAATTTCATTTTCAAATTTTTACGTCAAACAACTTTACGTTCATTTATTTCAACAATACAAACTGTTAAAAATCACAAATTTAATTGAAAACTTGTTTTTTATATAAAATTTCATTTATTTAATATTTAAGTTCCAAGAATTCATATACTTATAATTGAACCAAATTATTTTTGTGCCACCAATTCAATTTTTCAGGTAATAATCGGATAAAATTTCGGCAATCTGCTTTTAGTTGATATACACTACAAAGTTCAGCTTCCAGATGGGTATTCACAGGCGAAATAACAAAAATTAAAGGAAAAACCTTAAAGTTGCGAAAAGCAGACTCCACAATCGAAATGCTGAAAAGAACTGAAATAAAGCAACAAACCTAACAATAAATTAAACTGTGTTGAAATCAAGGTGAAGGCGTTTTACTTGCAAAATGAAGAACAGACCGATTAATGTAAACCCAAGCCCATTAACAATCATACTGAACATCAAAGTTGTTAATATGAATTATTTTCTTACTTAAAAGTGAATTGTTGAAATTGTTGAAAGCTTTTTTTAAACGCGCAGAAGATTGCGCGTTTTTGGAACATCTTTAATCATCAATTTAAATATGTTTTCGTTTGATTTGACAAAAAAGTAGTTGAATGAAACGAATTCAATCGAATGCGAATCTGAATTTAAAACGCGGCGTGCGTTTGTTGTGAATTTCAATTTTTTTCTCCGTGTATACATTAAGATGCTTCTTAATCCTTCTAAATTGCAGCCCAAATGACTATCTTGGGCGAGTATAGTGGTTTCTGAGTATTGTTGAAGTCCAGTATCTAATATTTTGTTGTTCACGTGAACGTTAATGTGAAAATTGGATTCATCAGAGAACCATTATGTTATTGCGCGCAATCGTACTGATTGTCGTCGATCGCCCATAACAGACTGATGAACGCGCTCGACATTCATACTCGTCTTTGATGTACTTTTGCGCCCAGTTGATTTATCCGGCATTGCGTTTCCAGTCTCTTCAAACTTGCGCACCCAATGCTTGATTAAATTCGCAATTGGCTCTTTTCTAATGTTCGTTAAATGAAAATTTATCTGGAAAAGACATTGAACAACAGTGCAAGAATTGTCGTTTTTTTAAAAAGCTTATATACAAAATGCTCGCTGAAGGCCCGTAAAACGATCCATGGCTACTAAACTGAACAATCCAACTAAGCGTTTGGCTCCAGTTACCTTCTCTGACAGAGGCGCACCGAGAGGGGGGATGAACGGGACCGGTCCCCCTTCAGAATGTCAGTTTTCTGAACATAATTTACAAATAACGTATAAAATGTGGTCTGCATATTATTAGAAAGGCCGATAAAATAAAATAAAACCTTTTAATCTACAATAGCAGTCCTTAAGTGCTCAGATGGGTGCAGGACGCGACTTTAGAGCCCTATTTTTCCGTCTCGTTAGGACTTGGGACACCTATGGTCTCTCCCCCCCCCCCCCCCAAAGCCAAATCTTGGGTGCGTTACTGTTCCCTGATATCTGTGTTTGGTGCATAAAGAAAACGAAAAACATTCTGGGCCACCCTTTACAATCACTTATAGTTCAGTTACATTTTTTTTAAAAGATTGAGAAGAGAGAAATCTGAAGTCTGAACGGTTAAGAAGAAAGAGAGAGAGAGAGGGAGAGAGAGAGAGAGAGAGAGAGAGAGAGAGAGAGAGAAGATAGAAAAGTGATGAGAAATCTAGCAAACATTGAGAAAAGGGTAGTAATACCCTAGGCAGACGGGCAAAATCAATGATCATTCGTTCGTAATTGAATTTTTCAAAAATCGATTACCTTTAAATTTTAATTTTAGTTATTACAAATGTTCTGTCAACTACATACAAAAATTGAGAGGACTTTCGTTTTAATCCACAAAACCTTGGGTAACTTGATTTTTGAAAAAAATCAATTACGAATAAATTATCACTAATTTTGTCCGTCTGCCTAGAGTATAAGATGTTACATTCATTATTATCCCATTGCATTACCGATTTAAATCCAGTTATCAGGCCCAAAATACATTCACGGCCTCAGGCCACAAGCCAACTAAGTTACATTCACGGCCACTGGCCACAAGACGCCCTCCTTCTGATTATGCATAAATGTATGTATTTTCACGTAATTAAGCATTTTTTTTTCCATTTTATTTTTTTGTACAATTATTACAAAACAATATAAAGCTTGGCCACGGCCACAGCGTGGCTTGTGGACTGTGGCCGCAAATGTAACTTTGACAATTCTATTTATTTTTCCCGCGGACGGGAATCGAACCTACACTTGTTGGAATCGGTCAATGATGGAGAAATAAGAATTTTAAGAACTTTTATTTTTAATGATTCTAAATCAAATTTATAAATACAAGAAGAAAAAACAACCGCCTCGTCCGGGAGGCGGTTGTTTTATCTTCTTGTATTTATAAATTTGATTTAGAATCATTAAAAATAAAAGTTCTTAAAATTCTTATTTCTCCATCTTTGACAATTCATTTACATTGGTTCAGAGGCTTGCATCCAGTAGCCTGTGGCTTGTGGCCGTGAATGTACAGGGTTTTCCAATAAGAGGTGTTATTTTGATATTCAAAGAAAAATTCCATTTTTAGAGATAAATGATCGGATCTTTATTTCATTATAAAGAGGAAGGTATGCCGTTAATAATGGAAAATAACATCAGCCAAATGACCACCACGACCACGCCTACAGGACCATATCCTTTTCATGAAATTTTCCATAACCAAATCGCAAAGTGGCTGCCCTATGTCCTCGATAGCCTCACGAATTCTATCTTTGAGGTCTTGAATCGACGCTGGGCTGTTGGCGTAGACCTTCTCTTTCGTGGCCCCAAAGGAAGAAGTGGCAAGGTGTTAAGTCACAAGATCTCGGTGGCCAATTGTGATCACCTCTTCGAGAGATAACACGGTCCGGAAACTTTTCCCGTAAAAGATCAATGGTTTCATTGCTTGTATGGCACGTAGCGCCGTCTTGTTGAAAGTAAACGTTGTCCAGATCAATACTATCCAATTCCGGCCATAAAAAATCATTAATCATCTGTCGATAGCGCAATCCATTCACCGTAACTCTTGCTCCAGCCTCATTTTCGAAAAAGTAAGGTCCAATGACCCCGCGGGACCATAAACCGCACCAAACAGTCACACGTTGAGGATAGAGAGGCTTTTCAACAATAACTCTTGGGTTTTCCGGGCCCCAGATGCGACAATTTTGCTTGTTGACCAAGCCATCGAGGTGGAAATGGGCCTCATCACTCAAGATGAGCTTTCGATGGAATTGCGGATCATTTTCATGCATTTCAAGGACCCAATCAGCAAAGACTCGACGTTGTTGATGATCGGCCGGCTTGAGTTCTTGTGTTAACTGCACTTTATAAGCCTTAAGACCCAAGTGTTTATGCAAAATACGGTGTAATGACGTTTGTGGAATGCCTAATTCCTAATGCCTAATGGGTTTTCTTCAACACTTTCGGCTACAGCAGCAATATTCTCGGCTGTTCTTGAGCAACGTGCACGGGTTTTATTCTTCACATCACTAACTTGTCCCGACAGCTCGAATTTTTCTACCAATTTCTGTATTGCGGTCCGACAAGGTGCTTCACGATGACCCAAAAATGTTCGAGTTTTACGAACCGTCTCTGCCACATTTTCACCATTTTTATAGTGAATTTTAATAATTTCAATGCGTTGTTGAATCGTGTATCGTTCCATTTTTATTAATAGTTTCTACTTGTCAAATGTAAAAAAATGACAGCTCCAAAAGTGACATCTACCGAAATAGCGGGCTAATTAAAATAACACCTCTTATTGGAAAACCCTTTATTTTGGGCCTCAATGTTGCACAACCTGAACTGCATTAGCGAATGAGTACTTTCATACATTTTAACTTTTGACAGGTTTAGCGGTTCGCGACAACGTCACATTGTAACTCAGGCTTAATGACCACAGATATTTATATGTATACCTTTGCATATGATGTGTTATTTATGTATATTCATTTACTTCCGCATATCTAAAATTTCGGGAGCATGACAACTATTAGACACTAGGTAGACTCATCGATTTCCAGTTAAAGATAGCCTCAAAAAGCATAACAAACTCGAGTTAAGCTAAGAAGAATCTGAAGGAAGCTGGACAACATTTTAAATAATTTTTGGTGAATTTAATCATTTTCTGAAATGCAGCTAACAGCGTGTAAAATTTTATCAATTGCCATTATCCCATATACGGACTTACGACTCTTCTCATTCGGGTAACAAAATAAAAATATACGCTGGCGGTCTCTATTGGGCCAAAAGTCGATATTTTTCATAAATAAGGTTTAACTACTATCAAAAATTTCGTTCCGCTTGGCATCACAGTAATTATTTTTATTGGTACCTACTATACAATGACTCCTAAAATGATTAGAATCAATGAACTTAGGTATAATTTTTTCTAAATACCCTTTCCCACCAAGTTTATCCCAAATTCACTAAATGATGCTGCTCCAAAAAAGGTCGGGATGAGGTCGAGCGGCAAAACAAAAAATAAAGGGTCCAATATTTTTACATGCTTTATTATCTCTTCAAAATCGGAGGCTGTCAGTGGAAAAGTTGTTCGGGTTAGTCTGGATTCGCTGAAGTAACATATTGAATTCCTTACACCCAGTGAAAGATCTAGCTATAAATAACGTAGGAAGCCTGCTAACTTATAATCTATTTAGTTATTGAGATATACAAGCTTAAATTAAAGCTTTGAATTCGAACACCATTAGATCGCGCCTATAGTCCAATTTTGGCGTAGTGAGCTCTAGAGACCTGGTCCCAACCATGGCACAGTTTTGTACTAGGGAATGAGGTAACAGATGTTCTAGCCAGGAAGGATTCATCCATAGGAAGGCCCCTAAAATATGCAAAGAGGATTCTAGATTTATAACTGTGGCTAATCTCAGATGTGAAGAATTAACTACTTGCGCGTTTTCAAGACAGCTTTGGCCCAAGATATGTCCTAAGAAGTCCGAAACTCTACTCAGAAGGAACCGAAATGGCATGTGGAACTTTAGCGTATTGATACCCAGGGCCCAACAGATATCTTGCGTTGCGGTTGGCAGCCGAACTGAAACGCATCGTATTGATTGCGAACTGGGGTGACTTCAGACCTCAGTTCTTAATATCCCTTAGCTGTCTTGATGTAAAGGTTTTAAATGAGTAAGAAAGAAAGTATACACTGGATGTCTGGAGGTGTGAGTCTATATGCTTCAGGTTCTTGACACTATAACCGGGACAGAAATTAGGATGAGGTTGATTGCTGGCACAATACACGCTGAATGTACTGATAAATGAGTCTCTATACGTTTGAGGCTCTTAACATATCAGGAACAGCAATTAAACCTATAACTCCAGAAGGCAGCATAAAAAATAACACCAGTCGACCCTATGTCGAACTATAATCGAGGCGTTTTCGCTGGTTCTGTCGTTGCAGTTGATCAGTCCAGAGCTACGAGAGAGATGTAATGGACGTCCGTTTGCACCAATACCCTACAGTGTCTGCAAATTAACAGTAGTGGCGTTGTATCCCAACTAACACCAGGTGATCCTAAATATAACACCTAAAAAGAAAGAATACAGGACCGCTATTCGAACGGGCATAAACATAATTTCCCAGCAGACATGAGGCTAAATAAAAGTCGTTGATTCTTGAGATGATATTTCTTGCTTCCTTTATTGTAGATTTTTTTGTATTTCAGCAAGACTTTAAAAACAAAGTTATAAATCTTTTTAACAACTTCGTCTCTTCAATTCTGACAATATATTAAAATTTAATGTTTTCAAAAAAATGTTCGTTGCTAATCATCGCCTACCTAGCTACAGCTTTCCATGCTCAGCAAGGTATTACTAGCTGAGAATTTTGAAAATCAAAGTACCCGATTTATAGGTTGGTTGGTCACGCGTTCAGCAAATGTGCGATCTGGTACAGATACACCGCCACAGAACCTTACCGGTATTATGGCGGAAAACTGCCCTTTAACAATCATACGAAACACTTCAAGTTCGATACAATGACTTCTGAAGCTACTATATGGATGAGGAGGAAAGTGAGTGCGTTCAACATATGCCACCTTGCCAAACGTAGGAGGGACACGTTTGGTAGCTACTTATTCTGCGAATTGAGGCAAATAGCAGATTAGAGATCTAGTAACTTGGTGACTGGTTTTATCTACCCCCCCCCCCCCACCCCCACCGACAAAACCCAGCAACCAACCACTAATTGAGCAGTCAGCTCTAGGTGGGATATCGATGAGGTGGCATTATAATGCAAAATCAATGGCCTGACTATGGCTAATCGTAGGTATTTCAGTAGCCACCACTCCTAGCCTAACTTAACCCATTATTTCGTACAATTATAGAGAATAAAACTTATCCAAAAAAAAGTATTTACATGATTTTGACATTAAAGAAAAATATTAAAATTCCATTTCTGTACTATTTCAAAATATCTCTTGGGGGCATACTAAGAAAGGCACAGAATGTGGAATCTTAGTACAAAATTGAAAAATAATATCAAAAAAAATATTTTTATATCTGGTTAAGAAAAAAAATCCCTCTAAAAAACTTTTATCCCGAGAGCGCACTAAAATTTTGTATGTATAACCTTACTCTATGGCAATACTAATATTTTTACTTGAAAAAAAGAATCAACTCTATAAGAGATGGAGAATACATAGAAGAATGTTCAGAACTTTTATTTTTAACGATTCTAAATCAAATCACAAATACCAGATGAAAAAACAACCGGGCAACTGCTCTTACCACTAAATTAACAATAATTAGCTTGTGCTGTGTTTATGATCGGGTTATGTAAGAGTTATATTGGCGATTATTTTGGCATTATCTCCGATCGATGTTAAGTTGAAACAATTCAAATAAAAGAATAGTTTTTATGAAGTCTTTTATTTCAATATATACTCCCAACGTTTCGACCCGCGGGATTTACGAGTCCTCTTCTTGGGGCTACAAAAATTTTTTGTAGAATAGTATCGAGACACTTTTTTAATTACAACAAAAAAGTGCCATAAGGAAAAATTTTAACATGTCCACCAACAACAATTTACAACCAGCTATTTTAGAACTAGAAGAACCTCAGTAGTAAGATCTACAATTCAATCCCTTACATACATCCAGTATCTCATGAAATAAGACGACATGTACATACAGGTGACAACCGAATAAATATAACTTTTAAATCCGTCAATAGACTCAACAAGATTTACACCAAAACGAAGGACAAAATAAAAACTCCTGAAAAAAATAGCGTAGTGTACAAAGTAAATTGCGACAACTGTCCCACAGCATACATCGGGCAAACTTCCAAAAAACTAAAAACTCGCCTATCACAGCTTGCAAAATATATAGACAAAAAAAAACCCACACTCAGCATTGGCATCACATTCCCTTGAAACAGGGCATATATTCAAATTTAATGATGCCATGATCATTGCCAATGAAACAAAAAAACAGAGAAAAAAGGGAAACCAAAGAAGCCTGCCACATTTATATAAATAAACACAACTTAATTAATATTAGGTTAGACAAAGAGACCATTCATAATGAATATCACCACATACTTAATTCTATAAATACATAAGATACTCACTTTGAACATTACACAAACTTAACTATTGTTCAAACCAACATTAAATAGTCACCTGGAAGTAAAATAGTTTAAAAGTTTCTAATTCCAAGTTTTTCTAATCATTGAAAATAGGTTGAGAACGAAACGATGTATACCTACCTACAAGCATATCGATAAGGCAGTTTTTAGTGGAGATAACAATCAACACCTCATGGCTACATTCCAAATAAACAAATCCGGGACACAATCCAATAAGAGGAAAGTAACTTGTCTTCGCTAACAGTGCGCGAATTAAATGGAATTAGATTAAGTAATCTGTACATTTAAATGAATCTTTAAAATAACAAATTAGCAATATTGTAATAGGTGTCTTATTGTATAATTATAATCCTAATAACTTTAGATAGGCAAAATTAGGAACGGCAACAAAAAATGCACAAAATTCCAGTTGCTTTGCCCAGCTGCTAGGTTCAATGTACTCTTCTGACCTACGCACAGCTGCTAAGGTCAACGGACTTTTCTGTTGCTACCTACGCACAGCTGCAAAGGTCAACGTACTTTGGTTACTATGCGCAATGTAAAATAAGTAATTTGTTGGAGCCGTGCGCAATTCAGAGGCAATATAAGTCGCAGGCCAACTTGAATCTTTCTCTTTTAGTATCCAGCTCTCATAGATTGTGCATCGTTTTGGAATTCGACTTGGCGAGTGTAATTAAATAAAATTATTAACAAATTAACTTTATCTTGGGTAACGGCTGAGATAAAGATATTTTTTCTGGGTCTCGACTGGAATAAATCTTACTAATAACAACTTTATCTTGGGTAGCGACTGAGATAAAGATATTTATTCTGGGTCTCGACTGGAATAAATCTTATTAACTCAACAACTTTATCTTGGGTCTCGACTGAGATAAAGATCTTAATTCTGGGTAGCGACTAGAATAAACACTACTAATACAACTTTGCATTGGGTCTCGACTGAAGTAAAGTATCTTGTTCCGGGGAACGACTAGAACAAGATAATCACTAATTATTTAATTATCAACGCCATAAAGTCGATTCCATTGTTTTATACTGGTGAGTACATTTTTTGAGTCATATTGAGTAATATATTTATACATACGTACATATATAATTGCCATTGGTCAAAGTTGTATCAATTTTGACAGTGTTATACTGAGAATAGAATTATTATTGTGTAGTGAATAAGTGACCTTTTTTTTTAACTCTATTGAAGTTTAGTTCTTAAGCGTCGTGAAATTGAATTCGGTTAATTTTAGTTATAGTTGTAATTTTGTACTTAAGTTTTACGTGCGTTCAATAAACCACTGACTATAAAATATTCCCCGGCGTTATTATTTACAGTCCACATCCTTATTGATATTTTCTTTTGAGTGTTCTCATTGGGCAGAACAACTATGATCACATCAAAAAATACACACATGCAAAAATTAACATCTTTTAAAAATATACGGATTAAGGCACCCACAACCCATAATTGTTTAGTCTAGTCAATAGCTTAATCATGTCCTGTCAGTAGTCTGTTTTTTCGTGTAATTTGGTCTTTTTAATTTTATTTATAACAATGTTTTTAGAGTAATATTTTAGTTTATTTGATATTTACAATATGTGATATATTTAAAATTTAATTTATTATAATCGTAAGATAATTTTGTTGTAATTAAAAAAGTGTCTCGATACTATTCTAGAAAAAATTTTATAGCCCCAAGAAGAGGACTCGTAAATCCCGCGGGTCGAAACGTTGGGAGTATACTATATTGAAATAAAAGACGTCATAAAAACTATTCTGTTATTTTAATTGTTTCAACTTAACATAGATCGGAGATAATCCCAAAATAATCGCCAATATAACTAAATTAACGATACAACAGATGCTTTTCCTTCTTGCATTTCTTGATTTTTACTATCCTACTAAGCCACAGTTGCTTTCAGCTGGCATTAACGAGTAACGATGAAAGCGCACAAATAAATTGTATATTCATTTGTTTTTTTATATTTCCTGAACGGCAGTCGAACCCACACTTGTTAGAATCGATCAGTGGGTAAGAAAGAGTAGTCGCCCGGAAAGTGGAAGGTCCTGGTTTCAAACCCCAGACGCAGCGAATGCTTTTCCTGTTGTATTTATGATTCTTCATCTTTGAGCGATTCTAACAAGAATTGGTTCGATTCCCCTCAGAGAAAAATAACTCTATAAGACAACTAGTGCCCCAAAGTTTAGCCTAGCTAGAGTGTTAGAACGAGGAGGAATCTCAATTACATATGATTATCGATTAGATTTAAAGCACTGAGATACTTTCATCTGGAAATATATTTAATCAGTCTCTAATCTCTCTCTAATTGAAATAAAAAACAAACAAAATTAATACAATTAAATTTCAAAGGAAAGCTTTAATATTGGATTTATGTCCAGTATTAACTGCTTCAAGATGTCACTGATTAAATTTTATGAAATATACATACGAAAAGTTCTGGTTCAAGTTACAGCATCTTGCAGATTGTTGTTTAGTAAAGTTAGTTTTGCTAGTTTGAAATTAAAAGTTGAAGAAACCTCATGTGACGAACACTGCTAACTAAAATTCATTGGGTGTGAAATGTTGTTTATCATCCTAATAAGCTTTACACAACCTTTAGACTTACTGCGTATACACCTCCCATTGCGATGCCAGCTACAGTATATGAAAAATTGTGAATTTACAATAAATTCACTAATATTAAGCAGACCAGTAAAATTCCAAGTACAAGTACCAGTACCTGGACTTGAAATATTTTAAGTACAAGTATAAGTCCCGGTACTGGTACTTAAAAAAATTTCAAGTACAAGTCTCGGTAATGGTACTGTTACTAGTACTTAAGTACCAATGTACTTAAGTACTTTACAGGTCTGATATTAAGTAGTTATGCACTACATCTAAATTTTGCTTGTTAACACATACAAGATAAAACTCGAAATCGATTTTCATCAGCAATATATTTCACGAACCGTCGACTTCCATCAGGCTGTGGATAAAAGTACGATCCTCTAACACTGTACACTTTTATTACCATTGACTTCCTTTAACGTTCCATTAACTTCTTGGTCTCCACCAATGTGTGAAATATATCTATAATTTTAGGATATTTGATACATTTTATAAGTGCCTGTCTGCAATGTTAATCATATTCACTATATTACCTATAGTAATAACTACCGTCTTGATTAATTCTGTAAATATTTTTGAACGCTCTAACTTAATTGAGCTTTGTTAATGGTGCACACAACGCAAACATCAATAGTCCGCTCGTAACAAAAATCAGTGTGAAATGTTGCATCGTAAAAGTATCAAGCTTTCGATGAGGTGACCAAATTTTTAATTTTATAAATGGTAAAGTGACGACTAGGTGTTTATGTCTACCTTGTCCATATCGTTGTTACCGAAAAATTATCAAAGGTAGTGTAGTAGACTTGTTATGAGAGTTACTACAAAAACTATTTCCGAACTAATTTTTAATATAAAACCTTCAACATTTTACATATAAATATATTTATGTTGTGTACGAGTATACGCAGCTAAAATACAGGTTTTGTTGAGTATTTTTTTTTTCAAATTAATGTAGATATTTAAACTACATATGTACATAAGTATCAAAACATGAGATAAAATTCGATTATACATATAAGGGAGGAGTATAGGAAGATTATTTCTAAGATCAGCAATTAGGTAGTAGATACCGCATGGGTTTTTAAACATAAAATCTGTAGGTAAGTGTTAATCGTGTTTTATTTCACATAAAGAAGTACAAAAATTCAGAGAAATATGACAAACCATTTAAGAAAATAGTGAGGTGGTTAGCATTGCTTTTGGAAGATAATCGGCTGCTATATGTGATCTGTTAAATATTCAGAGAACAGGTGTTGGCAAAGGTGTAACCTTTTATGCCGGCCGGCCTCATGAATCATTTCGAATCGGCATCTTACCGCTCAGAAAATGAATGAAAAGAATTTCGCGTCTAAAAGAAAATGTCGATAAATTGGAACGTATACGAAGCGATATAATTTTGACCGGTTTGCTGCTTAAATTTGAAATCAAAAGCTTTACCGATATCTTTCAGAAATTTGGAAAATAATTAAATACGACAGTGCTACAGCAAATGTTTGGGCTTATCTGATAGAGAGTTTCATCAAACGAAATTATAGTTATGCACGTAGATATATACGCGATGTACTTCGCCTGAAACAATAAAAGTTGATAGCTGCTTTTATTTTGTGAGTGTAAAGAAATTGCCTCTGTTCGGGAGAGTATCAGTACCTACCAATTATGGATGTGGATAATATATTACGTACTAATTCAATCTATATGGTGCGATTTGACAAAAAAAAAATATTGGAAAGATGGCTTACGATTAAAAGAGGCGAAAAAGAATTTGGAGGGGACGGACTTTGTTACTTTGCTGCATAAATTTTGAAATCCTAGAATGAATTGAATACTAAAAAAAACATCAACCGATGGTGAGATTGTGAGTTCTTTTTATCATATTTTTTTACCAACAGTTAATACGCTATTACGCGACGTCATTTGATATCGATATTGACCGTAAGTATTTTCTCACAGAGAATAATTAGAATCACTTGGAAATCATCTTGAAATTTTTATTTAAATATTTTCGTCATCACACAAATTTTATCCTCCTAATAAACTGACTACAGATTTCGGATTTATCGTAGGCACTGGACGGTGTTTCTGTTCAACTGAAAAGATATATATGTTCCCTTACAATTTGGCACTAATTAAATTAATAAAAACAATTTAATTAACATACAAAATAAAACCCGGAATTCATTCTCATCCGAAATGTATTTAAGAGTCAAATATTTTCCATGTTTTTGTCGATATGAATAAGATCCTTTAACGCTGTACACTTTTTCATCGTTAACAGCCTTTAAGGTTCCTCTTATTGTTTGCATTGCCCCATTGTCTAAGTAATAGCTGGAGATATTTTTTCAAAAATATTTACTAAAAATTTTTAATAAAGTGCATAGTCCGACTTACGCATAGAAATAACTACCATCCGCATTCCTCTTGTTAACATTTACGCCTGTCTTGTCTATCGTAGTCACTTCCGGATGTATATATGTATGTATAAAGAACGATAAAAATATGGCGGCAAATAAAAGCCAGAGAAAGTGTTGAATCTTGAAAGTATCTCTGCGAACTGATATTAGTCGAATCACAATGCTAACTTACGTACATCTGCATTTTGTATTTATAATATATCTTTCAAGGTCGCAAATTTAATATTGATAATATATATGACAGCATATGGCTGCAAATAATAAACAATACAGGTGCGGCCGATGCTTTTGATCCACCAGTTTTGCACATGCATGCATAATATATTTGATGAGAATTCTCTTCCAAATATTTGTATTATTTTAATTTTACATTTTGCTTACCTATAATAAACGAGTTAACCTTTATTATGGAATTTCTTTAAAAAAAAGTTAAAAGACCACGAATTTTTATAGTTTCTCGTTTATTAAGTATTACAATAAAAATCTGCCCTGGACACCCCTTACTGCTGTTACCTGGTACACCTGGAGCGGGAACGATATTCGGTAAGTATAAAAATAATACTCAATTCAACACCTCTGTAAATAAGTCGACATTCGACGTATCTCTTGATCGCGCGCATCGCATTTAAGCACTATACGACATTCGTCCCCTTGGGCGACATACGCCCCACATCCAAACTGGATGACATTCACCCTTCTGACCAACATACGGCCAGGGGCAGATACAGCAAGAAGGCCCCCCCCCCCACCCCCCTGAAGAAAATTGAAAAAAAATTGCAGTAGATCTTCTGAAGCTACACAATAACTAATGTCAATCTTGCCGCGCGTCTAAAATTAAAATTTAGCAGCAAAAGTGCGCTACAGCGCTAGCTACGCATTGTATCGCTATCATACAAAAATCGTACTGATACTATATTTTGACAATTTGCGATACAGGGCCAACTAAGAGCGACAGCGCCATATTCTGTTTCCCACTTTAAGTTCGAAAATGCGACAAATCGGGTAACTCCATGCTAGGGTTGCCATACAAAAATTTAATTTTGCACTATATATGTATATTTCGACACTGCATGAGAACGCGCCGACGAAGAGAGCTGATATTTTGTATACGGCGTTTTTATCAAAATACTAAATACAATTACAAAAATAAACTAAAAAGCGCAACCAGTTCATTTTCTTTTTCAGATTTTGTTAGATCCTGAATCATCGATCAATTTCTGATAAGAGAATTAATGTATTTCGTTTATTCCCCATTATTATGCTGAATATCTGCAGATTCGTTATTTGTCGGGGCACTAAAATCTCCAGATCCACGTGCGTGTGCATAATTTAAACGCAAAATCCGCACTTCTTTCAATAAATTATAAATATTTGTATAATCACTAAAAGTTCAGTCGGTCTTTTTTGTGTTATTATAAACAATCTATCTATCGACAGTGAAGGAAAGAAAGAAGATAGTGCCAAGAGTGAGAGAATAGATGGGTTATGAAAAAAACTCATAACAATTGAGAAGATTAACTTATTACGTTATTTAAAGGAATTTTTTCCATTTATACAAATTAACCTGAATTGCTCTCCACAATTACAACAATGATAGAAGACAGACGAGAAATAAGAGAACTGTCAATGTCAACCATAGCGAAGAGAGGAGAGAGAAGAGAAAAGTTAGAAGTGAGAGATGAAAGATAAGAGAAGAATTCTTGTAATATTTAAATCGTTTCAAAAACTGTCATCAGAAATGTTTTATGGTCTTTGTTGGCAATTCTACGAGTGTCAGACGTACACTTGATTGAGATGTCATATATGTATGTATGTATATGAACTACGCACGCGGCTAATATAGTTTTTATTTTGCCTTGAAAGATTTGTATTGTCATTAAAGTATTAATATATGTTGTACACGAAGTTACTTATTTTGGTCACCTTAAAGTACAACAGTCTTCCAGATCATCTTCATTTTTGAAGCTAACTTTAAGTAGGAATTTGGGCAAATTTTTAATTGCAAGCGACATTATTACCATTCACTTCATTTAAGGTTCCATTAGCTTTTTGGCATCATTTAATAAGTATCGACAATGTTCATCATATTCACTATATTACCTATAGTAATAACTACCGTCCGGATTAATTCTGTAAAAATTTCTTACCGCTCTAATTTGACTGTTATCATTACTGATTAATGGTGCACACAACGCAAATACCAATAGTCCACTCGTAACAAAAGCCAACGCGAGTTGTTGCATCGTAAAAGAATCAAACTAAACTGAGCTTTTGATGAGCTGCCCAAAAGAGACTTTCAATTTTTTAAATGGTAAAGTGATGACTAGGTGCGTTGGGTATGCCTACCTTGTTCACATGGTTGTTACCGAAAAATTATCAAAGGTAGTGTGCTGGACTTTTTATGAGAGTCACTATAACTTCTATTTCCCAACTAGTCTTTAGTCTAAAACTTAAAACATACAAGTATATGCAGGAAAAATACAGCTTTTGCTAAATATTTCTTTCAAATTAGTGGAGATAATATCAAAAAATGAGATAAAACTCGGTTATATAAGGGAGAAGTATCGGAAGATTATTTCTAAGATCACCAGTTAGGTAGTACCGCAGAGGTTTTTTAAACATAAAATCTGTAGGCAAGTGTTAATCGTGTTTTGTTTCATATCACATACAGAAGTATAAAAATTCAGAAAAATATGACAAAACATTGAAGAACATAGTGAGGAAGTTAGCATTGCTTTTGGAAAATTATTAGCTGTTTTGAGTGCAACAGACCTAACCTGTTAAATACTGAAAGTAAAGTCATCGACAATTGTGTAAACTTTTATATCGGCTGACCTCATGAAGTGGCAAAGGTGACGTTTATTGGTCATTTCGAATGGGCATCTGAGTGTGTAGAAATGAAACGAATTTCGCGTTTAAAAGAAAATGTCGATGAATTGGAGCGGATACCTACTGATAGAATTTGACTGGAATCAAAAGCTTGACCAACATCTTTAACAAGTTGTGAAAATAATTAAATACGGAAATACTACAACAAATGTCTGGATTTACCTAGAAGATGAGATTATCATCAGCCGAAAATTATAGTTATGCATATACGCGATGAACTTCGTCTGAAACAATAAAAGACGCTATCAAGGCGTATTTTGTGAGTCTGAAGAAATTGACTTTGTTTGGGAGAGCATCAGTACGAATTATGGATGTACATAATATATTATGTAGTAATTCAATCTTTTTAGAACCTATAAAATTTGCCAACAGTTCTGATGCGATGAGAGAAAAAATGTATTATAAAGATAAATTACGACAAAAAAAAACGCACATGATTCCGAGAAATATTTAGAGGAGACTCACTTTTTTGGAGACTGCATAAATTATAAGATCGGAGAGTGAGTTCAGATACTGTTGTTATCCGATGTTCCTAGAGGAATTAAACAAAATTTTATGCCTGCCGAGTTCTTTTTATTTAATTTTAACGTAATTTGACATCGATATTGACCATCAGTATTTTCTCACAGAGAATAATTAAAATCACTTAACAAAACATCTGAATATTTTTATTTAAATATTATCATCACACAAGTTTATCCTCCCAATAAACTGGCTATAGATTTTGGATTAATCGTAGGCTGTAGACGGTGTTTTTGTTCAACTGAAAAGATATATATATGTTCCCTTACAATATGGCACTAATTAAATTAAAAATAAATTTTTTAATAACATACAAGATAAAACTCGGAATCCATTTTCGTCCGCAATATATTTGAGAGTCAAATATTTTCCATCATTTTGTCGATATGAATAAGATCCTTCAACACTGTACACTTTTACACCATTGACATCCTTTAAGTTTCCAGTTACTTCTTGTGTGGCACCATTGTCTAAGTAATATCTAGAGATATTTTTTCAAAAATATTTACTAAATTTTTTTAGTAAATTACACAGTCCGACTTACGTATAGTAATAACTACCATCCGGATCCCTCTTATTAACAGTTTCATATGCCTTTACATTTCTATCGTAGTCATCACTAGATGCATTTATAACAAAAGATAAAAATATGGCGGCAACTAAAAGCCAGAGAAAGTCTTGCATCTTGAAAATATCTCTGCAAACTGAATATTAGACAAACGAAACACAGTGCTAACTTACCAACGTTTGCATTTTATATTTAAAAGATATTTTTCAAGGTCGCATCGCAATTTTAATTTTTCTAATTTGATGGCAGCATATGGCTGCAATTTGAAGACAATAGAGGTGCGGCCGCGACTTGACCCACCAGTTATGCACAAACAAAATATATATCCGATGAGAAAGCTCTTCCAAATATGGATGACCTCTCTATAGTATTTTGGAGGAATTTGTATAATTTTAATTTATAGATTTTGCATATATAATAAAGTCGTGTTGCAGTCCGCTTTTCTAATGCTTACATGTATAAGACGGGGTGGCCTTAAAATTTATGAAATTTATTAAAAATATTTTTTCTTGCTCTTTCTCGCATTTGGGAAATTTATATTTTTATTAAATATTTTTTTGTTTTTTTTTTTGTTTAATGTGATATACGAAGATAATGTTATACAAAAATCGATTTCTTTTTGTTACTGGTTCTTTGATAAAAGTCAATGTCTTGATTGAGCACCTCTAAAGCAGATAATCTCACCTCAGCGCTACTATCTAGGCAATTTCTCTTGATTAAATATTTTTTTATCGGGGAAGCTTACAACTTTGAGAGATCGGCTAATTCATGCTTGATTTGAACCTTGTTTTACCGATGCGGGGAAAATAATAACACACAATCAAATAAGCCCTCCTAGCAATTTAGACCATGATATTCTTGTCTTGAGCTTTGAAATGTCACTCAACATCAAAACAGCTTGCCTTGGTGTAAATTATTCGATTTCATTGCTGTGGATAATAAAGTCGAGATTTTAGCTTCTTCAATCTCATACCTCTTTGATAAGTACGCAACAATTAAGACGAAATTATCTGCTGTTAATGGCTGTCCTTAGTTCACAATGAGAGCTAGTAATCTTACCGCAGAGCGTGAGTTCCTCTATCAGCGTTACAAACGTCTTAATCCTCTAAAATTAACGTTAATCTCGACCCAAAAAAGTATGGCGAAACCTACGTTCGATCAGAGCCTATAGAAAGGATAAAACGGAATGCAACTTCGATCCAGACTAGCTGAATGCTTCATTTGCTTAGTCATTATTTCCACTCCAACCGCCTCTAACGTTCATCAAATTAACTTGCCACTCAGTCCTGAGTAGTTGGATTCATAATTTTTCAAACCGTGGAGTGGACATTACAGAGCTTCTATATCGTCCTTTAACTCAATTAGATCTGAGGCAACTGGAACGGACAACTTACCACCTCGATTTATTCTCTTATTAGAGGTATATCCTTCATAAAATAAATTCCTACCTTACATTTCCTACATTTCCCTTCAGCTAGAAGGAAAATTGCCACAATTCACGGTTGATTTTCGTCCAATCAGTATATTTTGCTTTTCATCTAAAGTCTTAAAAAAATTAATGTACCAGCAAATATTTGAATACGGCAATCAGGCTTTCGTGCATTTCATAGTTGTAAAACGGCTGTTTTAAAAATAACATCCAATATTAGAAGCGCGATGGATAGTGGCAAGTACTATGTACGCTAGTCCTTTTAGATGTAGATCATGGAACTCTTATACAGAAGCTGTGCTTCTCTTTTAAATTTGGTAGTTCAATAGCGCACATGTTGGATAGCTTTCTGAGTGAGCGTGGTCAGCGATTCAGGGTCTGCAATGTTTATTCTGCAATATTACCTCTGGAGTATGGTATCCCCCAAGGATCGATTTTGGCTCCACTGTTATTCAGCTTATTCATTAATGACCTGCCGAAAGTAGCTCGCTATGTAGAAATACATCTCTATGCAGATGATGTACAGGTTTATCTAAGCCAGCCTATAGATCTTTTCAAGGACTACTTATCACAGTGATATGGATAGAATATTTGCCTGGTCTATTGACAATGGTCTATAACTTAATCCCGTAAAGTCACTGACGATAAGTTTGTATAATAATGATTTCGACGTATTTGACATCCCACCAGTGGTCCTGAACGGTTCTCCCCTACCCATGCTCAATAAAGTCACCAATCTTGGGATAGAATAAACAGCAATATGAAGTGCTGTGATGATGTTAAGACGAGACTGGGAAAAATTTATGCTGGGCTGCGCAGACTTTGGCTTTCAGCCGATATATTGCCTTGTAACACTTGTCTGATCCTAATGAAAATGTTGATTCTACCTCATTTTTCTTTGGAAACGTTCTTTACCCCAAATTGGATTGATCAGGTTTCCCCGTTTAAGCTTCGATTTCTTTGGTGTTCTTAGAAATCTCTTTTAAAGCGTCGTGCGCTCTATCTACTGTTTGGCATACTGCGGTCCAATAAGCCTGAATATCTCAAGGAACTTTTCCAAATTACTTCGTCTCAGCGGTACAAAAACCTGATAATGCCATGTTTCTATAGATCGGTTATGGAAAGTTTTTGCCTCGTCCAGTCTATCAGATTATGGAATAGTTTACCCGTTGCTATACAAATCGCAAACACCATCAATGCATTTACAACGCAAGTTGGAGCTCACATCAAATAACAACTTTATAGGATAATAGTTCCCTTTTTTGTTAAATGCGAAAGAGCAGTTAATTAAAATTTAAAATAATTTAAACAAAATTATAAGATGTAGCCTTGAAACAATAACTTTATTTTTTTTTTATACTTTCATATTCAAAAATCAAAATTTCGTTTCCTTTAAGATTCTTAAACACAATTTCTTGTTACCTGCAACACAATACTTAGTCGGCTCGAACTCATTATTAGGTAAGCATTTTCATTACTTTACTTTACTCAATAGCCCTCCTCTGGTTATCAGAATAATAATAGAAAAAAACCTACACTCCTGGTATACATGTCTTGTAAAATAATAATTTATACAGGATGTTGCCGTCAGAGGGCAGGACGTGATAGTACTCACATAGCCAAACAAAAAATTGTATTACAGAAGGGTGGGTCACAACAATGCAACTTCAAACTACTAGAAAAACATTTGACCAAAACACGTTTCATAAAGCTAGTACAAATCGACACTTAACCCAATTTTTGAAACACCCTAAAATCAATAAAATCTTTTACGAGAATTTTTCAGAACTTATCAATAGAAAAGAAATTCAGATTTTCATTGTGCACCATTTCTCTCGAATACAGGGTTCTTGAATTCAATGGTTTTCTTATTGTTACTCAACCAATAGTAAGTTCACTCCTTGTTGGCATCCCTTGTGTTTTGTGGCACGCAAAGTGACTTTAAAGAAGTGAAAACAAATAAAATGATGGTGATGGATTTTCTAGAGATGCAGTATAGAGTAATGCATTCGCGTTTAGAGTGCATTTCTTTTTTTTTTGTGATTTAGTTTTGGATTTTTGGAGGATTTTTTTTTTGAATTTCAAAACAATGTTGTTGATATGAAGAAGATAAATTTATTTAGCTTGATAAAAGAAGATACTCACCCAACTTTAGATGTATAAATAATATAATAACAATAGTGATAAAACAAAAAAATTTAATCAGAGAAGATCTTATCAGCATGGTCATTCTTAATCCGAATTGTACACTTTTATTAAAAAAAATAAGGTGTAAATTATACATGATAGCAAAATTTTCAAATTAAGTGATTATTGCTTTTCTGGCCAACCATCAAACAATTATTTTATCGGGAAGCCATTCATGTTGACCTGTACCACTGACCACTAAGAGTGCAAGTATGTTTTCTTGTTAGGACAGCTCACCGAGTGTCTTCGAATGAATCTCAACTCCACCTCTATAGCATTGCATGTCTTAACTCTTTCAGGGGCAATGGTATTAAATATATACCACATTTTTAAAAATTGTTCCAGTGAAATTTGGCAACGGTACAAATTCAATACCATACGAGGATTCGTTCTCGGAACATATTCTTTGTAACTGTACGTAAATTCCATGAAAAACATAAGATATTTTTCCTACTGTCAAAGTGACAACGGTATTTATATTCTTATTGTATCGTGTTCAGGCGAATTAAGGTATTTTGTTCCTAGTTTAGTTTTAAACTAACAGACGATTATTTGAAATCATATTGGCGTTTACTGTGAATTATTTTTTAAAGAAATTTGAGAGGTTAGACTAAGTGGTTAGTTTTATATACCACAGCGCAAAAAAAAAAATTTCGAAAACAGGTAAAGGTAAAAGGAAGAATGTTTTGTTATTAAACTATAATTGAGTACAGTCATGAATCGAAAAATTCTGCGCTCCGAGCATATCGCGGCAATTTTATGTTATGATGAGATGAATCCGTAGAATTGGCAAGTATTCCTTCCGTCGGACTCAGAGTCTGAAGATGAGGAAAACACTCTGGAAGAAGATGAGAAAAACACTCTGGAAGAAGATACGGCACTAACATTTTATGAGGAATCCGAAAACGAAAAACCATCTACTTTCGAAGTATCTCAGCCTCATGTAAGCCACTTTTACCAAAATATATCATATTTAGTCCTACAAGTGTTGAAACATTATAGATGTCAAGGGATGATTTCGAAACTGATGATGAAATTATTCTGAGCGATTTAAAAAAAGTTTGAAATGCAAAAGCTTTTAATCCACCCAAATGGAGCAGAAATTTTCGTATAGCTGAACCAGAACAATTCAAGGGAACACACTATGATCCATCAGAGATCATTGCAAATCTTCCTTCAAACGATCCAAGGGATCTTTTCAGTGCATTACTCATTGATGAAATCGTTGAACATATACATAGTATTCCAAACTAATTTATTTGCACAGCAATCGGAAAAGTTTATCTGCCTACCAATAGCGCAGATATCAAAGTTTTTATTAGAATAAATTTTCTTATGGGAATAAAACCGCTAGCGAGCTACCGCGATTACTGGTCTAGTAGACCTGAATTGAACGACCCATATATATATCCAAACTTATGTAAATCAAAAGGTTTAGTTGGATTTTAGAAAATATTCATTTAAACGATTCGTCATTGATGCCTAGCAGGGATTCTACAAATTTCAGCAGACTATACAAAGTACAACCCTTACTGGATATGATTTTGGAAAGATATCAAAAATGTTTTGATCCGGGAGTACTTCTTGCGGTAGACGAATCGATGATTAAGTTTAAAGGTCGCAGTTCTCTGAAGCAGTACTTGCCTAAAAAGCCCATATAAAGAGGATATAAAGTATGGATGCTTTGCGATAAGAGTGGTTACATATGTAACTTTGAAATATATACAGACAAAAAAGGCAATGAGATTCAGAAAAACTTAGGCGAAAGCGTCGTTTTACACATGAGCTCTCCTTTTATTGGTAAAAATCACAAATTATATTTGGATAATTTTTTTACAACATGTAATTTGATGGTTGAGTTAAAGCGGAATGTTATATACGAATGTGGCACTGTACAAGCCAATCGGAAATTTTTACCATCAGACTTGAAAGACGACAGGAAACTCTCCCGCGATGAATTCGACTGGAAAACAAGTGACTCTGTATTACTTTATCTAAAGTGGAAAGACAAAAGATCGGTTACTATGTTTTCAAATTTCCATGATCCTGAAAAAGTAGTTAAAGTTACACGAAGAAAGTCCGATGGTACTTCAGAGTTAGTTCCTTGCCCCGAAGTTATTGCTGAATATAATTCAAATATGAATAATGTTGATAAGTTTGACCAGCTCAAAAAATATTACGAGGTTGACCGAAAAAGTCACAAATGGTGGCATAGGATATTCTTGGATGTGTGCGTCATGAATGCTTATATTTTAGCAAAATTTGTCGATTACAAGCAACCTCTAAAGGAGTTTAAATTGGATATTAACAACTATTTGACAACTGTACCATTGCCTCAAAAACGAAAATTTTAACGAGAAAATCTTCAGATAAAAAACAACAAGCCTTATTCATGTTGACCCATATCCATTCGAGCAGCAGGCTATCATACCAGCCAATAAGAGGTACATTAAGGCGTTGTGCCAAATGCAGTAAAAAGGGACAGCAAAGGCGAACACAGTGGATTTGCTCTACGTTCAACGTTCCTTTGTGCCTTAGTAAAACAAAAATTTGTTTTACAGATTTTCGCAAAAAGTGATCGTATTATGTGCGGTGGTATAAAATTCATGTCATGTCCTTAGGCAGGACTCTGCAATTAAACAATATTAATTTAAATTTTTTTTTTTTTTTCAATAAATGGAATAAACTCAGATTGGCTAAATTTCGTTAATTTTTTTTATTTTATCATATCGTGCCTCTGAAAAAGTTAAAAGGTACACAAGTATCTTCTTCCAGCTTAAAAGTCAGTGATCCGTGCCCAAATCCAAACCGAGAAAGACAGCTTAAGAAACACCATAATAACTGAAGCATCCATAAATCATATTAATCCTACAGTACAATAGCATAGACAAACTAATAGCACCAACGCGAATTCCTGATGCAGCTGGAGATAGGGCCAATTTACTCGACTTGTTTCTAACATCTCATCCTGACAAATATTCCATTTCAGTCGGTTCCCCTCTTGGAAATTCAGACCATTGCTTAATCACGGCTCAATTTACCACCTCAAACCTGTGCCGCCCAACTGCTCCACCTACAAGTAGGCTTCTTTGGCACTATAAGAATGCTGATTGGGAAAGTCTCAATAAGTATCTTAAAGAAATTGATTGGTCTGTCTGTTTTGCTTCGAGGGATGTTGATGAATGCACATTACAATTTAGTAATATACTAAATCTTGGCATGCGTGAATACATTCTGTATTCTTGCAGCAGGTCTCAACAACAGCATGATCGCTCCTGGTTTAACGATAAGTGCAACCAAGCTATAAAAGCGAAAGAGTCTGCTTTTCGCGCCTATCAATTGCATCCATGTCCGGAAATGAAACAAGTGTACAAGACTGCACGGAACACCTGCAAGTCCATTATCCAGAGAGAAAAATTTCTTTTTGACCAGAATATTAGACAAAGATTCTTGACAAGCCGCAAAGGTAGCAAAGGTTTCTGGTCCCTGGTCAAAGCCATCAGGAACAATTTCACCAGTTCCTCTATACCTTCACTACTTAATAATGGTGAAGTGATTGTTGACTCCCTGGATAAAGCTAATATTTTAGCCGCTAGATTCGCTTCAAATTCTCGTCTTCCACCAACTTCACAAACAGCTGTTTTGTATCGCCCGTGTGAATGTGTACAAGAGCCAATACACGTTCGTACGAGGGATGTGTTCAGGGTCCTTAAGGATATCAACGTCTCCAAAGCCGCAGGTCCTGATGGTTTTTCGCCCCTGTTAATTAAAAGCTGCGCCTCATCCTTGGCTAAACCTCTGCGCAAACTCTTCTACTTGTCTTATTCGACAGGAAAATTTCCAACTGCTTGGAAACTAGCTCACGTTCAGCCTATTCCCAAGAAAAGAGAGGGTAGCGATCCCTCAAATTATCGACCAATTGCGATCACTTCGATTCTTTCAAAGGTTTTTGAATCTATCATTAACTCAAAATTAATGAAGTATCTAGAAACTAATCATCTCATCAACGATCGCCAATATGGCTTCCGAGCTGGACGCTCATCTGGAGACTTGCTGACCTTTCTTACGGAACGTTGGAACCGTAGTCTTCACAATTTTGGTGAGTCTAAAATCGTTGCTCTAGATATTTCAAAAGCCTTTGATAGAGTCTGGCATCCAGCCCTTTTAGCCAAACTTAAAGCACTTGGTCTCTCCCCTCCTCTTCTATTATGGATTGAAAGTTTCCTATCTAGTCGCCAAATACGTGTTGTATTAGATGGCGTTACATATGAACCGCATCCCATAAATGCCGGTGTGCCTCAAGGCTCTGTTATCTCTCCAACTCTTTTTTAGTTTTCATTAATGATCTGCTTTCCCTTACTTTCAATCCCATCCATAGTTTCGCAGATGACAGTACTCTTGATTTCGCTTACTCCTTTGACACTCTTGCGGAATCCAGGAGGAATGCCGCATGTGTTAAACGAGATTGCATGACTAGATCATTGAATAACGATCTTAACAGTATCCTCGCTTGGGGCAAAGCGAATGGCGTCGAATTCAATGCATCTAAGACTCAAAGCTGTCTCATCTCATTACAACAAGATGATCATAACTTAACCACACCCGTTTCTTTTGATGGAGCATTAATTTCTGATTCACCGTCACTAAGCATTCTTGGCATTAATATTTCCAGTAAGTTAAACTGGACAGATCACATCTTCTCTGTTGCCAAAGAAGCATCGAAATGTCTTGGATTTCTGAAAAGGTGTAAGAAATATTTCAGCCCGTCAAATCTAGCGCTCCTCTACAAGTCCTACATTAGACCTAGAATGGAATACAACTCCCATATATGGGCCGGGGCTGGTCGCACAGCCTTAGCTTCATTGGATATTGTCCAAAAGAGAGCCTTCAAGCTCATTGGCGATTTGGCAATAACTTGTCATATCGACTCACTCGAGCACCGCCGCAATGTTGGATGCCTTTCGCTCCTTTATCGCTATATGCATGGTCAATGTTCTGATGAAATATCTAGTCTAATCCCTTGTAGAATGATTCCTGCACGCAATACTCGCGCCGCAAACCGCGCACATCCTTTAACCCTTCAAATTACTTTCGGCCGTACAGTAAAATTCCGAGATGCTTTTTTATCCCGAACAGTGCGAATGTGGAACAGCTTACCATCTTCTGTTTTTCCTCCGGCATACAATCTGCGGAAGTTTAAGGGCGACACACATCGGCACCTCCGCCACTCTCCTCACATCCCCTAATCCTTTCCCTATCTCCTTCCTGCCATGCTGTGCTTTGCATCATAGGGTATCCCCTGAGCGTGGCTTAATAATATAAAAAAAAAAAAAAAAACAAAGACTGGCCAAGTAGAAGAAAAACCTCCATTTGGAGTGTTGACAAAACTGGAAAAAAGGGAATTGTGAATAGTACAATTTGTAAATGTTTCTGGATATTTGTTAGATAAACATAATAGATGTATTCAAAATAACCGAAATAGTAGCTCCAACATTGCTGCTGACATATTCAATGTTTTGGCAATATATTTTAAATGTATATAAAAACTGTATTAAAAATAATGAAAATATTATCACAACACTAAATTATTTGTTATAACATATTTCTTTTAAATCTTATTTTACTACAAATTTGTATATGGTACACAGTTTTGGTAAATTGTACTGAATATGACAGAAATAATAAAAACATTTAACTTGAATTTGCAAATTTTATTTTATTACTACCTACACAATATTACGTCATTGTCTCAATTAATAGAATAATAATAAAGATTCCAGTAGAGATTATGTTAAAAATGAAATACTATATATCACTTTTTATCGGCAAATTATCAATAAAAAAGTCCACTCAAAGGTATTTTGCTAAATAGATGCATTTTTATACAGAAAAATACGTACATATAACTGAATTCATATTAGAATGTAATTTTTTTTTTTTTTTGATAAATAAAAAACATTTAAATATTAAAGTACGCTGAGGGGCCTGTCGGAATCTAAGTCTTCGTCTTCGATTTCGACAACCAGAGACGTTGCACAACAAGTTCAGTTATTATAAGAATGAGATGAAGACGAAGATAACCTGTCCGAATTCGTTTTCTTATCTTAATTTCGCACCAGCAACAAACATAACCTCACAATGTTGTCTATTTGAATAAATTAGCTAGCCATGTAAGCCAGCAATGTCCCGCTAGAATAATAAAATCGACGATGCCTGGACTTGATGACGTAACCAAAGGGTAAGCTAGCAATACCTCGCTCCAATATAAAATCAACGATGCCTCGAGAATACAAGGGAGGCTCTGGTCGAAATTACGCCACATCACATTTAATGAGAATACCATGTATTCTCTATACCCGGCCTCTACCTGATGTAAGGAAGCCCTCACTTTTTTTTTTTTAATTTTACAGGAAGTGTAATTGAACATAAAAACATCGAAAATGTTCAGTTTAAAACGTGTTGTAAATGCAACTTCCAAATTAGTTTCATTTTTACTATAGTTCCTTGTGTATGTTCTTGATATATGTGAACATTTGTTGAAAATGCTAACAAGTTGTAGTATCTACAATTTGATTATACTTCGATTAATTGAACAGTAGTAGTGATGAAAGTGATTTTATATGTTAACATCGTTTGTTATTGTTAGTTTGCTTATTTGGTTAAATGGTTCTGTAGTTGCAGGCATCAGTTTAGTGTCAGACAGTTAGAAGTGCAGTCGTGAAATAAATCGTCGTCATCATTTAAAGTAATTTTGTCGTGCAATAACAACAACGTGTGATAACAAAAATATAATAAATATAAAAAAATTCGATAATATATAATAAGCCGTACACAATAAAAGATATAAAGTAAAAGTAATTGTCGTGTGCAAAAATAAGTAGTACCAAAATGGAAACAATTATAGGAGAAAATTTCGCCGTCTTCTCAAAATGTAGGAACTGAAAGAATTAACTCATTAAATTTAAACCTGTGTATAATTTAGTAAGAAGGATATAGAATTTATGATAAATATATATATATATATATATATGCAACTTAATTTTAATAAATCTTTCTATGATACTCATGTCCCATATTACATATGTACAAAATTAATATTAATGTTTTATTATACATTTGTTCAAATAAAGAATAAAATATGAAAATATGTGTTGTCTATTATACTGTAGTATTTTAGTGAATTTTATTTCAGCATTCCCTGCAACCGAATTGAGTAATGGTACTGAGTGTAAAATTCTATTCACATCTAAGCTCGTAAGACCCGAAAAAAGCAAAGAAAAGCGATTAAAGGCAAATTTTTGACGTTGAATGTTATAAAATAAATAATATAATATACATCACTTTCCTAAATGTGACAATGAAGGTGTATCATATACAAGTTTTTATTTCAACGTCATTGTTTCACTTAGTTAGAAAATGTTATATCAACAAAATAATTATAAATCACTTTAATATGACAATTTAAGTGTATTTCATACACATTTATATTTCTAATTTATTGTACCATTTATATAGAAAATGTTATATACACATCACTTTTGTAATTATGACAATGAAATTGTATCTTATACAAATTTTTATTGTTCGTGAGTTGTGTCATTAACGAGGGATATGTTTATTTAACATATCAGTGTTCGATTGATTTACAATATGGGTGTACTATTAACACAACATTGGTATAAAAAACATTTAACTGAAATGTTACTTAAACAACGAATACATTTTTGTAATAATTCAGGAGTAAATAAAACATTTTAGAAAAAACCAGGAGATATGTAGATAACACATCAAATCATGGTTAGTTGATATTTAACCAGAGAAGTGTTAGCTATTACCGTCGTCGGTGTATACGTTTACAATTATCTTTTTTCCGTGAATATTCATACAGAAAAATTGTCTTGTGATAATCTCAAGCTTACCTTCTTATCTTTCCAACAGTAATCAAAATTTTACATATTTCTTAATAAAATTAAAAACTAATTTAAAAAAATTATCTCAAAGAAATGACTACAATTCCCCAAAGAAAAACTCTCAAGTGAGTAATAATTGCATATCAATCTGCCTTGCCTACAGATTCGGACTACGGCAGCACATATACTGTTGCAACTGTTATTCAACTGAGAGCTATTGAGCGTAAAATGGTATAAGGTTACATTTTAATCAAACCTATTTTATCCTTTTGTTAAGTAAGTTATATAGTAAGTGTAGCCTTTCAGAAGGTAAGGAGCGAAGTTTAAAATTAATGCAAGACTATTTTCCTGTGTGGATAGTAGTTTAGGCTTTATGGCATAGGTATATAAAATCAATGTCTAGTCACTTTTACATAAGAACAAATATAAAACATATTAGAGAATTGCACTAGAACTCACACCATATAGATTTCCGGTTCATGCCTTCTCGTGCAAGTAATAGCGGGAAAAGGACTGCGGGTCTTGTCAAAAACTACATCTAAAATATTTTCATGTGACTGCTTCTGTTAAAATGGGTGTTTTTATTTTTTAATGCTTCTTAAGTTTTTGGTCTTCCGCACATGATATATATTCTCCATTTTTTTCTTCGTCAATCCTGTCTTTGCAGGACCATTTCTAAATTTGTTCATATGAATTCGACAATCCTCTATTTAGGATTCGACATAAACACTTATTTATAAAAGTTTGAAGTCTATGTGTTATAAATTCGGAGAACAGTGAGTCATCATTTGCACATAACAGCATCCCAGTGGCTGGCTTTTTAGAAAAAAAAGTCGTTATGACAACTTTAGATTGGAAGCAAACAAAAATCAAAGATATGACAATTCTGGAGGCTGCATATCACAAAATCCTAGAGAACAGGATTCCGGAATACAAAATTATGGAGAAGAATTTTGGATATTGAATAAAATTTCCTTTCAGAAAATTAAATGTTAATATATGTTTGTTTTTGATTTTTTTTCTCCTTTCCGGGGGTTGTAACAACATTAAGACTTTCAGAGACAATGCATTTCATTTTAACTCAATATAACTTTTGCTATTCCAGAAATCCCGTATAAAATAAAATTATTAGATATCCTGGGATTTTATTTCATCGAATTTCGTTCCGTTTATTTTTGAAACTCAAGATTTCTGTTGGATGAACTTAAAATGGATATAATAAATTTAGGAAAGTCTGGAAATTTTGAAGCACTTAATTTAAGGATTATCTTGAATCCCCGAAACATAATATTTCAACATACCTAAAATTATTGGACTTTTATCAAAATGGTGTGTTTTTGCCAACAAATTGGAATTTTGGATATTTTAAATATTCTCATCGTTGTCGTTTCCTCTTTTTGAAAAATAAAAATGGTTTATTTGACCCCACAACCATGTCAAAAGAATATTCTGTTCAGCTACAATAGTTTCTCGAAAAAAACTTACGTTAGAACTCATTAGAGCACTGTTGTATAGCAGAGCTGAGCAATACTTAAGTAAAAAAAGACTTAAGTACTACTTAAAGTACATTTTCGTTACTTAAGACTTATTACTCAGTACCTACTTTTGAAATGCCCCTACTTAGTACTTGAACATAACTACTTTCTTCTATTTACTTGTCTTAAGACTTAATTTTGTACTTAAGTGCCAAGAATTTTACTGAGTCTATTAAGTACCTACAAATATCAAACTCTTCGTAGAAAAGCAAACACAGTCTCTAGCACAACTCTTCTTTTGTTGAGTTTTAAGGCACGCAAAGAACTGCCAAAGCATGTGCCTCACTCACGCGTTAAGGTAGAACCTTAGACAAACTAATAATATACAAACAAGACTGGGCAGGTAGAATAAAAAGGAGTAACGTCTCGCTCGAATATAAAATCGCCGATGCCTCGACTTGATGACATAAACACTGACATGTATAATATGGACTGACTACGTTCATAGAAATACACTGCAAAAAGTGGACTCACTTCTATATTGCGGATTATTTCGGTCTAAGCACCAAGTATCGACTGAGAGAGAACTGAAAAAAAACAAATAAATTAGTGGATTCGTCGAAATAAATGATTTTAAATTAATCATTTATGGTTATTACTGATAAAAACTGTTTTACCAAAGACAATATAGTCATTAGATATACGCAGAAGAAATTTTATTAAAATAACTTTCCGAGCTGCGTGCTCACTTTTTCAACTTACCGCGAATGATTTTTCAATGTTGACACCGACGTAAGAACTCATTTTGCCAAAAACAATTGTGCCCATTTGAAATACAAAAGTAAGCATTCCATATTATATACGTCAGTGGACATAACCAAAGGTAAGGAAGCAATACCTCTTCTCCAGTATAAAACCAACAATGCCTCGACCTGATGTGGGGAGGCCTCAATTTTATCTTAGAAATTTACTGGAAATTTTTTCCTAAGAATTATTATGCATTATTGGAGGTAATAATGGGTGCTTGGGCGGACCTCTAATAGTTCAGTGTAGCAATGAGAGATGAAAGTTTTACTCTACGTGCAGCGCCAAAAACTAAAAAAAACTATAAATAGGAGCCACTGTTACAATACATATTAAAGTTTTCAAAAAGTATTTATTTATTAATATCCATTAACTGAGCTCTATAAACTTCATTATATTAATGCCAACGTTCAAATATTCTAAAAAAGTACTTTAAAAATACTTCAAAAAGTACTCAGTACTTTTTATAGACTTAGTACTTAGTTACAAGTTACTTTTCATACATGCGGTATTTGTACTTACGCTGAAGAACTCAGGCCTTCGATACTTGTACTTGTACTTAAGTATTTTTCCTTTGGTACTTGCCCAGCTCTGTTCTATAGTGATCAAGTATTTGTTAAAGCTGCCAAAACAGAAAAAACTACAGATATAACATTCCTAAAAACGAAACCTTCCAGAAAATAACCTAACCACATTATTTAAGAGGTAACGCCACTATAAATTTTTTGAAAAATCGTTTTTTTTTATTGGCTTAAAAAATAGTTTAAACCATCTAGAATAAGAACAAAAAGGTCCCCTGCGAGACAAATTTTTTTTTACTTTGAAAATGTAGGTCGCCACCAAGCGCGTCAAACTTGCTCCGAAACAACTACCTGAAGCCTGAAACACAATTGGAGGTTTTCAGCCAGCTTTATCGCCAGCTTTCTTCTAAAGCTGACAGAAAAGCCGAATTGAACACAACTGACCTTTTTGACATTTGCAACTGTAACTTGTTTATCCGTTAGTTTAGCGACAGCAAGCGCAATTTTTTTATTTTTTCCAATAAAAAACTATTCTCAAAACTTTAAAAGCGGTTTTCTCGAAACACGGTTTTTCAAAATGCTACGCAGCATAACTCGAACAATTTTCATATTTTCGACTTAAAATATTGACCAGATGTGCACATTAACATTATCTAGAGAATGCCGTACGGGATTTTCAATAACTTTATTTGTTGATTTTTTATTAACAAAAAACCTGCCGTTTTTTCGTCAAAAATCAAACTTTTTTTTCAAACGCGTGCCAATTCTACAAGAATTAATATTTTTAAAAATCCGTGCGGCATTCTCTCGCTATAAGCCTCTAGATTAATGGGTTTTTTTGGTTTTGGTCTAGAGTCAAATGTGCACCAGTGGTGCTGCGTGCCGCGGAGCCCTGCAAGCAAAACATGTCCCGGGAAGATGTCTGTGGAGCCGCCATTTTTTTTTCGCTGTCAAAATTTTATCAATAAAGTTCAATGTATGCCCGATAATACCCTAAAAAGGTTTTTTTCAAACATCTTTAATTTCGCGAGAAAAAAAATTCGTGAAAACCCTTTTTTTTTAGCCGTTACAGTGGCGTTACCCCTTAAGTAGCAACCCTTCTATGTATGTATGTTTATCAGGTGTATGATTTTAAATACCAGTACCAGTCAAGTACTCATACTAAAAAAAAAATATTTAGTCTAAGGTAATTTTTTTTTTATTTTTACTTGAAAATTTATCAATACTATTAAAAGTATTGGTAATGTCCAGTGCCAGTACTTTTTCAGTAATTCCCAGTACTTACCAGTACTTTACTGGTACTTTACTGGTATTTACTTGTAATTATTTATTTTTATAAATGGGTACTAAATTTACAAAAACCAGTAATTAATTAATTTTTGGAAGGTACTGGCAAGTACCTACAGGAAAATCTGATACTTAAAACATTTTAAGTACCATAGTAAAAAATACTCACTTTTACTGGTAAATTTATTTCCAGTATAAGTACTGGTATACTGGAACATGTAATGAGTAACAAATTACTTGAGTATGATCCAACTCTGATGTATATGTACATTTCTATTAACTTTTCCAAATAGATTCAATTTTAGTAGTAATTTCTTCTACAGTAATAATTTTAGCGATGTTGATAAATAGTTAACTCTAAATATGTTCATATTTATGATAAAAAAAAAATGATCTAAACAATAATGGATCTAATATAGATCTCTCAGGTACACTACGCATTTGAAGCAGTGCCAAGTGGAGGTCATATGAGATCTGATCTCGCAGATTATGTAGAAATTGGGCTAGTCCGAATCCAATCTTCGTCTTGTAATAACAGCTAGTGACGTAACACCGAATCAAGCTCTATCCGAATCCATGCCACCAAGCTTTCCTAATGTGTACAATAGTTTAAACATAATTCGGACAGATTATCGTCGTATTCGACTAATACTTATAATTGTTGTGGTTGCTCTGAGAATAGCAGTGGATTTTATAACAAGACGAGGTCGAAGAAGAACAATTGGATTCGGACATGCCCTTATAAAAGCATGCCCTGGATAAAAGCAAATAGGTACTAGAAAACATCAATTGAGTTTTCAGACACTAATACATACATACATATCTGTATTCATATGTATACAGAGTGTCCCGAATTAGGATGGCCATATGAAAGGATGGGGGGGGTCTATTTTCACCCTCTACGGAGCTACGGCGGTTTGAAGATTTTTCCTAGTTTTAAGTAAGTGCTTCAATATATTTCCCAATATCTCCTAGGTTTTTTTAAATATCGAAATGAGTCTTTTTCTATCGATGGCTAATCAATTGCCTATTTAGGAGGTGTGAAACTCTTTTTCCTGTTATTAATGTCTTCGAAGTTATAGACCTTCAAAGCCCAAATTTTGAGTAAAAAAATTAATTTTTTCGGATTCAAATCAAATTATCTCAACATCAGCCTAGAAGAAAGCCCAATCGGTGCTCTATAAGTCAGTCTTCACAGCAGAGAAAAATATTTGACCGTTCTCAAATCATAACATAAAATATGCACCTGAATCCCATTTTATGAATTTAAGGTTTTCACCAGAACAAAGTGAAATGGAAAAATTAATACAGGGTGGGCGAAAAGTCACCATGGGGTTTAAAAATTTAATAACTTTTTCGTTTATATATATTTTTTTATTTTTCCTTTAGATTATATAAATAACATCTGGAGAATAAATAATGGAGAGATTCACAACTGAACAAAGAACCAGAATAATAGAATTTTATTACTTAAATCAACGATCAATTATTTTAACGCAAAGAGCATTTTTAAACCCCATGGTGACTTTTGGCCCACCCTGTATTATTCTGGTTCTTTGTTCAGTTGTGAATCTCTCCATTATTTATTCTCCAGATGTTATTTATATAATCTAAAGAAAAAATAAAAAATATATATAAACGAAAAAGTTATTAAATTTTTAAACCCCATGGTGACTTTTGGCCCCCATGGTGACTTTTGGCCCACCCTGTAGAATGAAAGAAAAGTCGAATTTGTTGCATTTTCGGTTTTTTAGCAAAATTTTTATTCGGATTCGGATTTCCGGCAAATATAAAAGCTCGTCGTTATATTGACGCACTTTAAATGCACTTCTCTCTTGCATTGTCCTAAGAGGGCTTTTTTCGCTTTTTGGGCGGGCATCTGGTGTTTTACTAGCGGACTTCATTAGAATCGGTGCTGGATGATTTTTAGTAGTCTTCCGAGCACACAATCAGTGTCGGCCAACCCTGAC